>JAVQJD010016601.1:0-22494 GCA_036023655.1 Nannoperca australis | reverse complement strand
TAGGTCCCGCCCACGGAATAAGGCGGAATCTAAACAACTTTTAGATTCGTAAGTAAAATTTTAGGGTTTGCAAGCAAAAGTGTGGAAAGTTTCTCTCTCAAACCATTTTTTTTGACTGCTTTAAAAAGAAACAAAATTATCTCCATAGAAGCTTTCCGTGGTTCTGTACCAAATCAAACAAAGGCTCGATTTTTATTCTAGTTTTATTATTTTTTTCACAAACATATCCCATTAAAGACAGACTGCGTGTGTATGTGCGCGTGTGCAGCTTGCTGTCTATGAGTCAGATGGTGTGTGTGTACGGTATTAACATGCGGCAGCGTTGTAGCTATTAGAAGCTGATCCTTCTGTCCCCGCCTGTCTCAGTGCGTCACCAGACGCAACACAGCTGCAGTCGCTGCCACACGTATTTTCTTGCTCGTTATCTTTTCTGTTTTGGATTTTTTGTGAATATATCTTGTTTGGCAGAGAGCAGCTCAAATGGTCTTTGGATCGAGATAATTTGTTTCAGCAAGATGAAACGAAGACAAACTTTATTTCTCTTGCTTCTATGTGTCAGTGTTTTGCCAAGTAAGTTTCTATTTATTTTAATTTTATTTATTTATGTGATCTAACATGTTAACTTGTTAGCTCTTAAATCTTGCCTGCAGTTTTTCAACACTGTTCCAGCAAAGATGACAAGGAGATAAGAACATTTGCATAAAATATTGTCTAGTGTATTACATTTTATTAATGCCATTATTTTAATATTTCATTGATCATCTATTTCTTCTCAGATTTCCATTCCTCTTCCACACAAGCTGTCACCCAGAATTCAAGATCAAAACTTGGAGCCAGTTGTTGAGGGATTTGCTATCAGCATAATCCCGTAGACCTTCTTTCTATCAGAGGCTTTATTGAAACATTATTTCAGGGTTAACATCTGGCAAGCCCAAATCCATTGTCACTGGAAACAAGCTCTAGTTAGAATATAAATTGTAGTGTTTCTACTTTTAAAAACACTTCTTTCAGGTTTCCTGGAATGTTGGAATTATAGATATAAAAGTGGCACAAATAATTTCTTTATAAAACATGAACAATTATATCTAAAAGCTTTTTTGGAAAAACTTATTTTATTTTATGTTTATGTAAAGCACTTTGAACTGCTTTTGTATGATACGGTGCTACACAGATACATTTGAATTGAATTCATGTTTTCACAGCACATGAATGTTTAATCTCATTTAGGCTCATTTTGATACACATATGCTTTGTAAGCATTTACGCAACACATGCTCAACTCCGCATACACAATCTGTGCAGAGAAAGTCACTGCTGCTATGTGATGGCAGATTGGCATGATATCTTCCCAGAGCTTTTAAGGGCAAACCAGACATCCTCTTTGTCTCCCTCCACCGTCTGTCATACATTCACATTTCATTTTCTTTCATTTTCTCCCTTTCTTTCCACCCCAACACCCACGTCACTTTTAACAAAGTCTTAATTTTTCCTGGTTGAAAAAAAAGAAAAGAAAACGTAAAAACAGGTGCTTTGTGGTGATATGCATGTAACTTGGTTCTCTTCTTGTTTTAGCCTGTTGGTGTGCTCATGGGAAATACGCTCAGAAGCTCCTGAATGATTTAGCCACCAACTATACTAGTGCGCTGAGACCTGTGGAGGACACAAACACCATACTGAATGTGACCCTGCAGGTTACACTGTCACAAATTATAGACATGGTAAAACACCACAGTGCAAACAAGTTGCCACAAGATTGTATGTGTGCAAAGAATATGTGCAGATTCCCCCACAATAGCATCAGTAATACAATCTTTAGATTTATCATATTTCTGTTTTGCCTGTATTAATGCCCTGTAGTTGCCAATAATATAACTGTAATATGTCCCCTGTTGTTGCCAATTATTTTCTATAATTTCAATTGTTTTACAGGATGAGCGAAACCAAATTTTGACTGCATATCTATGGATACGGCAAGTGTGGGTTGATGCGTACCTCAAATGGAATAAAGATGATTATGATGGACTCGATACCATCCGCATACCTAGTAGTTATGTATGGAGACCTGACATAGTCCTATATAACAAGTAGGTCGGACTGGTATTGGGTTGATCATTCAATTCCTATCCCTGTGTGGCTCCTGTTGGTCAGAATCAAAGGCACAAGCTGAACATTCCTTAAAGCCATTATTTAAGGGAGTTTCCAGGCCTCTGTCTGCTTCTTATATACCGGTAATGAACTAGTAATAATCCAGCTGACAAGAAAGAAGAAAACAGAATAACACACTGACATTTGACAATTACATTTATCAGAGGTACAGTGTGCAAAATTCACTTTTTTCTCCATTGGCCAGATGGCTAATGAATGTTAAAATTTTACCAGCCACTCAATAGATTACCATTGTTTTTTGGCTGGTCGCTGATGCTAATATTGTGCCCGTATAGGTATCAGTGTTATGAGAAAGACATTTTGGGGCCAGGGAGCAACATTTCCAAGAGATGCCTCTGATGACATTACATGATAAGTGTGCTGACACATGTAAACACTTAGCATTACTGAAAAGATATAAAACGCAGACACAACACTGAGGAATGAGTACAACTCCCCTAAATGTGTTGACTCTACCCTCAGTTGCTATACTTGTGCCTTTGTATCCATATCAAGTTTCTTTCTCGAATAGTTTTCCACCTACTCCTGAAAATTACAGCGGCTCTTCAATGATTTATTAAAGGCAACCGGAATATTTCCTCCTGGTATGAATGTGAACGCCGCTGCTCTAATATCTTTTTCCAGGCAAGTTTTCTTTGTCTTTCAGTGCCGATGACCATTTCACTGGTTCCATGGACACCAATGTGGTGATCCGGAATGATGGCCAGGTAATGTGGGATTCTCCAGCTATCACCAAGAGCTCCTGCAAAGTGGACGTGTCTTTCTTCCCTTTCGATGCTCAGCAGTGCAGGTTCACGTACGGGTCCTGGACCTACAACGGCAAACAGCTGGACATCTTGAACGCCTTGGAGAGCGCTGACCTTGCTGACCTGGTGGAAAATGTGGAGTGGGAGGTTCTGGGTATGCCGGCTAAGAAAAACATTGTTCAGTATGGCTGTTGTGCTGATCCATACCCCGATGTAACCTACACACTGAAACTGAAGAGAAAAGCTTCCTTTTATGTCTTCAACCTGCTCATACCATGTGTGATGATCTCTTTCTTGGCTCCACTGGGCTTCTACCTGCCTGCTGACTCTGGAGAGAAGGTGTCTTTGGGTGTCACCGTGATGCTGGCACTCACTGTCTTTCAGCTGTTGGTTGCAGAGATCATGCCACCCTCTGAGAATGTACCTCTTATTGGTAGGGGCAATATAATGGGTTTAAATAATGTAATGTAGTGACAACTCTTTGTTGATTTTCCTGTCTTATATTCTTCCACAGGAAAGTATTACATTGCAACGATGACCATGATCACTGCCTCCACTGCCCTGACCATTTTCATCATGAACATACACCACTGTGGCCCAGATGCCAAGCCTGTTCCCAAGTGGGCCAAGAAAGTAATTCTGCAGCACATGGCCAGGATGTGTTTTGTTTATGAAGTCGGGGAGAACTGCATGTCACCACAGCAAGAGAAACAGGATCCGCCAACTGTGAAGGACACCAACTGCACGATGAATGGTCAGGCAGGTCCAGGCAGAGAGGACTGTGCCTTCAAAATGGAGAGAGGACAAGAGACTGTGGGCTCCATGAGCGCAGAGGACAGGGAAGATGTGGATCCGATGATGAGTCCGATGGGCTCCATGGAGAAGAACCCTACCAACCGCTACAGCACTTGGAAGAATGGCATGTTTATGAGCATGGACTGTGGAGAATCGGGTGGTCTGAGGAGATGCAGAAAGGGAGGTGTGAGTGATGGAGAGAGAAAAGACAGTGAGGTTTTCTGCAGCACCCAAAGCAATGAGAGGCAGCTGCTGTGTAACATTGAGTACATAGCCAACTGTTACAGAGATCAGAGGGCCACGCAGAAAAGGACTGGGGAGTGGAAGAAAGTAGCCAAAGTTTTAGACCGCTTCTTCATGTGGATATTTTTTATAATGGTGTTTTTAATGAGCTTTCTCATCATGGCTAAAGCCATCTAACTGCAGAACTGACAAATTAGTTGTAATGACAGTGTTATTTGGTGTACATAATACAGATATTATTATAGGTTAGTACAGGATTCATTAAGCACTACATCTAATTTACATTCAGATTGTGTGTTTTTTCCAAACCTCTTAGAAATTGTCCATTATGAAGGCCATGTCATCACCCTCTACTGCAATCCTAACTGAATGTAGAAATAGGTCATTGATGGGTTTATGGGTTTTGTTGTTGACAACTTGCATTCCCCCACTTTCGTCCCAAATGCTGTGTGAGAGTTACGAAGCTCAGCCAAGAAATAGTCTGTTGGGAAATTAATAAATTTTTCTACTGACAGTATTTCCACAATTGGATGCTTTTTTTTGTGACTTTATTTTACAGATTTTTTTTAGAAAATACATTACAAAATATAAATTCTAGTATGATCATGATATGATAAAATTTGCAATTTGTATGAGCAATAATCTGGAGGTGGAACATGTAGTTTTAGTAAAACTACATTTAAGTAGTAAGTAAAGTAAGTAAAACTGTTTTACTATCTTGACATTAGTCAGAGAGTAGAGTAAGTTCAGAGATACAGCCAGGCAAGGATCTGCATATAAATTCAGAATAAGAGAAAACAACATCTCGGTGTAACTCACATGGATTATCTGTTAAATCCCCTGGATCACCGCCATTTGCTTGGCTCTTGATGTGTATTACCCCTGGTCTTTATGTTACAAAGTGGGCCACGACTCTTTAATCTGAACCCAAAGGAAAACAAAATGCTTAATCAGGAGAACTGTGATTTGGAGAGAACTGCTTTTCAGCCAGTATTAAACTGATATGCAACTTAATCAGACTACATGACCTGTTGAGCCCACTAGTTGACCTTTAATAAAGAAATCATCCAAGTCCCTGAGGCCTACAGGGGCGAATTTCAACCTCATTACAGTGTTTGTGTAAATTTATGCTTATTAAGTATAGAATATAAATAATAAAATACATCTTTTTTGCCTAAACTTGTACAATTATAATACTCAGTGCTACATACTTGAAGAGTTAGAGTGAAAGTATCACACTCTCACTGTGTAAGTCACTTTAGGATTTTGTCATGCAATGAAAAGAATAAAATTTAGTTTAAAAAGTTAATAAATATCATCCATATTAGCAGGTAAATAACAAACAAGAAAAACAAACAATTTGCAACAGCTATAAAATGCATCCTATGGAGTTACAGGGCCAAAGAACGTGTGTGAGTGTGTGTTGGGAATAGCTACAAGCATATACACTTGTATGCACAATATGATATGCACAAGAAGTAAGATTTTGTATTGTATTGTTGTACTATAGTGAAACACAGCATAGCTTATTCTGAGTTAACTTCCTACAGGAATACATTGTTGACAAAGAATACACCACATGAAACATTACCACAATCCCTGCAGCTCAGTGAAAACAAATACAAGAGTATTCTCCAATTGTATGCTCATTGATACTCCTTATTATAAGAACTGTTTAGGCAAAGTCAACAGAAATTGTGATTTTAGTTATTTTAATTAAACATTTTAGTAACAAGTGAAAACAATTACCCATGTGTGTCTTTATGTGCAAGCCCTAATCTAAGTATGAACAGAAGACACAGGGCATTAGGTTGAAGTCACTTTTCTTTGCAGAATTTGGAAAAATGTATGTATTTGTATTTTGTATTTATATACCATAATGACCTTATCTGGCAGGGACCACATCTTCCTCAAATCTGGATAATCTGGAAAACAATTCACTATTATTGTTAAAAACCTAAAGAACAAGGTGGCTTGCACATGTTTACAGTGCTCTGCTATTCAGGTCTCTGTTTGTTTTGGTCCAGCAGATGAGAGCTATTCTAAAGTAGATGACAGATATGCCTCCCATTGAGCAACTAATCAGCAGGATAGTGAAAGAGAGTTCATAGATATTGTTGATGGACACATCCTCACAAGAATGCCTGAACTGCGATGCGTTGTCACATTAAGCATTTTTTATGACTGATCTACAACGTCTGACTGTGAGACCTATCAAAACAGACACAAGCAGAAACGACACCCCCCATGCAGTTGCTGACAGCCATGATATGTCAAATATGTCAAAACCCATCACATATGCTCATACACACATCTTTTTGGAACAGAAATGATCACAAACAGAGGATTCACTTATGGCAGCAAAGAAAACCCATTCAGAGGTTTGTGCCTGACAGGTCACCAGTCTGGATTAAAACTTATAAGCAGACCTACTGGGCAAGTTAGAGTTTAAATTACACCAAACCTGAATGTGTTTTGGTTGGGACAAAGTAAACATGAAAGAACCCCAATGATAGTGTTAATCACTGAACCAAATTATTAGGATGGTTTTGATTCTACTCCAATTGCTGTAAAGTGAACAGTAGAGAGACCACAGTAATTAGTGGGTCAAATCAATTATCAAAGCAACTCAACGGTCCATCATGTCCATTTCTCTTGGGTGAGATGATTAGTCTTTCCTAATGTCCTAAAAGCCCCTTTGTTTGCATTAACAGCCCTTGTTCCCAAAGGCCTGATGCGAAAACTTCAGTTCTAATTAAAAGACTATTTTTCTTCCAAAATATTTTAACAAAACTCAAAAGGCTGAAAAGTACAATTTTAATGTTTTGTGAATTTCTAAATTATTAAGCCATTTCTTAAAACCGCTTTTAAAAAACCCCCAAAAACCTTACAGATGAATGAAGAGAAAAATTAAACAAACCAAAGACTGTGTTGTGGTACTTTAACATTAATTGTGAATTTAATCTGTTTTACATAAAAAAAAAACTTAATGATTAAATTTAAGGAATTGAAAGTTTAAGTTGTGATGTCACATGCAACCTCACATGTCAGCATCTGTTGGGAGATTTTAAACATCTTCATTAGGAAATAACAAGGAATCTCATTATCAAGAGGAGGTTTACTAATTGTCCAGGGATTAATTACAATGCGAGCCAGTTAATAACACATCATTTAATTATATCTCAAAGGGGCTCATTAATAAATGTGTTTGGTAAAGTAAGGAGGCATTTAAGCTGGTGTAACTAATCTGTAGTGTATCTAGTTACATGATATTGTTGCAGTAGCCCTTTAGCTGAAACACTTGACAACAGTCATTTCCAGTATTCTTGTTGCGTGATCGATTGACAATATGTTTTCTTTAATAAGGCCAACCATTTATCTACTGATGTCAATTGTTTTCACATGTTAAACTCAGTCCGATGAAAACAGAATACATGTAGTCAAGTATCAGTTTATGTACAAATTAATGAGGGAAAAAAATAGAAACAAACAAAAACAAGGTGTTTCAGCCTGCTCACACCACCTCTAATTGCAACAAGTTCTAAATCCTACAATGGCAGTTGTATATACTGTGTGTTTATATATATATACTACAATCATTTGCTTCACTCACCATGCCAGTCCTGCCCCAAGAACCTTCTGCGCAGATGAACTGTTAATATTGTTAATATAATAATAGCCATGGACAGACTTGAAGATACTATATTGCTAAATCATTATGTAATTCACAGATCTGAAGCAGCACAAAAACCAGTAACCACTTATTAATGACTAATTACTTAAACTTTACTTACTATTTTTGTGTTTTTTCTGATGCTTTAAAATAAATATAATAACAAACTGAGTATTTACTTGTTTTCACCAAGTCCATTGAGAATTTAGATATTTACAAAAACATTTTTTACATTTAGCAAAATCGGGACTCAAATGATAGTAAACTTGTCATTTAACTTTGAGGACCTGGCTCTAAGATGTCGTCCATCCATTGTAATAAACATTACCCAACCCTTTAGCCAAAAAATGTTTCTCACTTCTGGTTTGCCCACTGCACATGCACACTAGTCTTTTCCTCCCTGGCAAATCAGAAACGTATTTTAGGTGGTGGCCTCCATCACCAGCCAGGCAGTTGATGGATAATGCTGGAAAACCATTGATTAAGCTCAGCTATGATCCCATCTGAGGAAAATATTCTTAACAATCGATAAAAACAGCATTGACCCTCCTCCTTTTCAACACTTTTAAAAGCTCGCTGCTAATAACATTTCTAATACTTGAGGTCATCTTAGCCAAACATGAGATTGATCTGAACATTTTATGTGGCTTTCAAAGTTTCTTCTAATTCTTTTCTCTTATCTGCATGAAAACTGGTCTCCGGGGGATGAATTGTATTCTTTCTTCATACTGGAGATGATGTGGGCCTACTGAACACACATTCAGCTTATGTTTGATGCTATTAATGTGAGACTGCTGTAAGAGGTTAATCCCGTGTTGTCACACAGATGATGACAGTAGTTTTGTACGCAACACAAAAGGCAGCTATTATGAAACTGCATTGCATCATGCATATTTTCCCTGTGGTAATATCACTGGTTACCATTGTGCTTAAATGCCAATACGAGGCCGAATCTTTTACATTACACCTTTAGGGCACAGTTCAACTGCAGCTGAGAATAGGATAACATATTGCCAGAGGTAAGATATTAAAGGAAGTATTCCAGAGCACTGTTAACAGTGTTTGCTAATAGGGGTGATATTTATAATGTTTTTCCTTTTATACCATTGACAATAGTTTCTTCATCATTTGGCTGGAGTTCGGCATTTCGACAGAAGACACAACAGCATTAACAACATTATAGTGCACAGTACAGCACAATTATGTTCACAAATGTATCTTCTTCAGTCTTACTAACATTGGAAACACTGGGCTTATCTGATGCATATATTTACCCAGCATTTTTGTTTGGGACTTTAACATATGTGTTCATTATGTTTTCCAACTTGTTGGTATTAACAACTATTGCTTGGAGTAAAAAGCTACACAAGCCCATGTTTATCCTGCTGTTCAACCTACCCATTAGTGACATGGTGGGTGCAACTGTTTTTTTTCCTCAGCTTACTTTCAGCATTGTGACACAGAACAGACTGATTTCCTACCCTGCATGTGTTTCTCAGGCTTTTTTGATTCATGTTTATGGTACTGGAAACTTGCTGATCTTGAGTGCAATGGCATATGACAGATATATCGCTATATGTTGTCCTTTGAGGTATAATGCCATCATGAGTCCACATAACGTAGTTAGAATTATTATTCTAATATGGTTAATCAATTTCTCGTTAATAGCCACACTGATTTTGTTGCTTGTAAGGTTCAAAATTTGCAGGACAAATATAGTGGATTTGTACTGTAACAATCCATCATTGGTGAAACTGATCTGTGAGGACACCAGAGTGAACAATAGCTATGGACTGTTTACTATAGTCTTACTCCAAGGTGGATCACTGTTAATAATAATGTACACATATACACAGATTTTGCGTACATGCGTCATGAATAAACAGCCTGATGCCTGGCGAAAAGCCATTCAGACATGCGGCTCGCATTTAGTGGTTTTCTTAATCCTGCAGATCAATACTGTCGTTACACTCATTGCTCATCGCTTTGAGAGCGTGTCCCCTTTTCTGAGAAGGGCTCTTGGGGTGTCAGTTGTAGTTTTCCCACCTTTTTTGGACCCAATTATATATGGACTGAAAACCACAGAACTTAAGCAGAGCATAAAAATGTTACTAAAAAGAAAGGCAGGTTCATCAAAGCTGTAGCACAGTTTTCACTTTTGGCTTTCCCATGAAATATTTTACAAATAAAAAACATATGTACAGTCTAAACTAAAGATGACTTCAATGTCCAGCATCTTTTAATCCTTTGAGTAAAAATAGTTGTCATGCGTTTCTTTCACTGAGAGTACAGCAAGTGTGTTTCTTCATCTAATGATTACATGTTTTCTGACACATCACATGAGACAGCTGCAGTCATTTCTTTTCCTGAGATGTAAGTCATTTTAATAAATTATAAGGATGACATGAATCAAAATAGTTACACATTTTTTCAGAACTGAAAGATTATTCAAAGATACGAACAAAATGATTACTGTAACAAGAAAGTTACTGCAGCTGCACATGCATCCATATTTGAATTCAAAGAGAAAATGTAAACATTTTGCTCTGTGTGAAACTCTGTACTTTAATACTATTGTGTGAAATGTATATATGTGTGTAAATTATATGAATATGGACATATATATGTAGTGTCCTTTACAATGAAATAAAAGTAAATAAAGTCAAATGCTCTGTGTGAAACTTGCATAATTTCCAGATGAATAAAATCAATTAGATGGCAAATGTTGAACATGTGTGATGTTAAATGTGATTTGCTCACTATAAGAGGAACAACTTATGTTGAAGCGCAACACTGAGATTTTTAATGTGTGCATCCCTTTCCAATTATTTTGAAAATGGGAAGTAAATTCAGTACCAAGACTGTGACATTTAGTCTATTATTTTAGTTAATGACAACACTGATTCAAAGAGCAGACAAGCAATACATACTGTGTAACTATACAAATGATTCTTTATATGAGAATTCCTTCCGTAAAACAAACAATTTTGTCGCACGCATGAAAAAAGTGGAAGTATGCAGATCCTTTTTTTAAGTAAAAATAGCAATACCACACTGTGAAAATACTCCCCACTACAAGTAAAAGTCTGGTATTCAAAACATTACTTAAGTAAAAGTATTATCAGTTAAACTGACTTTAAAGTATCAAAAGAAAAATAACGTATTATGCTGAAAAATGGACCCTGTCATTAATGTGGATGTTGCATTTTACTACTTTATATACTTGGGTAGTTTAATCTACAGCAATGCATCATCTTCTATAAGATCATTTTGTGTTTTCGTCTGTGAAAACCAAGTATCTTTAAAAGGAAAATATATCATATTAGGCACTGAAATTGGTAAAAGGGAAGAGACGTATAATAATGCATAAAATGGAAATGCTCAAGTAAAGTACTTCAAACTTCAAATTTGTACTTAAGTAAATGTACTTAGTTACATTCCATCACTGCTCCCATGTCACAAGGGTTAGGTTTACAAAAAATTTAAGTTTTCACTGGCTAGTGGATGACATTTCTTTTGTGACATTTTCCTTATTTGAAAGCCATTTGGTGAAATATTCCATGACAGTTAGGATGTATCTATGCCCTTTGTCTGTGCAGGGAAATGATCAATGCTATTCTCCCCATGTGGCACCTCACTGGAAATTGGACACTGGACATTTTTTAAGGGAATCCTGTGGGATGGGAATCAGTTTCGCTATTTACTGGGATTTACTGTGGAAATCATAAAAATAGGTCAGTTTTATAAATATGCTGTTCTAATATGAATAAACACCATTTTTGTTATTTTTAACACAATGCTGGTCGTTCTGTTATCTTTTTAATTCCTTTTTATTCTGTCTGACTGCTCTGGTGGCTGGTTGCTGGTTGATTGGACAGCCACCTGACCAGTGCATGAGGTGTGTGGACTGTGGATTGATGACGCACGGTGCAGCCACCAAAATTCTAAAACAATGTAGAGTGAAGGACAACGATCCATGTATCAAACTGACAGAGCTTTCGGGGGAAGTCTGAAGTTTTTAACAAGTTCTTAAGAGTTGAGAGTGATGGTGGGATAGGACAGGAGTGAAGAGCCACTCCTGTGTCACCCTCTACCCCAGAGCACTGCCTCCACCTCCACAAGGGCTCTCTGCAGTGAGGTGAATGCTGTGTGACACTCCTCTGTTCACATACTTTTCTATTTGTTGCAGGCCAAACTTGCAACAAATCTATGCAACAAAACTTTCTAGAGTCCCCCCCCAGGCCCACGATGCTCTTCAAATTCTGCACAGTACAGAGATTGGGACACTGAACAGACCCCTTCCCAACTCTGCAGTCCAACACAGTAAACAGTGGAAACACAGCATGTTAACATTACCTGTACCATGCAGCTGACTAGGATGGTAGGGACTCCATCGAAATGTAAGCAATCATAATTCACATTTATAAGAATTAGAAGAAAGTATTTTCAAAATCTGTTTCTGTGTTAAGTCAAACATTTGTACTCTGCTTATGTTAGTGTCAGTGGTGGTGAGGTAACTAATACATATCATATTCTTTCAAAGCCCCTTGTGAGCTTAAGTCATTGCCATAACAATCTAAAGATAAACTTTATGGTAACAGAGAAAACGTCAGGGAGGTGCCTTGCGTTCAGCAGAAATCACACTTATAAAGCTGCCAATCCTTCTGAGCATCTTACCAGTTGGTCGTGGCCAGTATTGCTAGTACTGGGTAGTGATGCTCCACTACATGCTTATTACAATATTTATTCACCTCGAGTTTCAGTGTAAAACTGTAAATCCAAAAGACTTTAACATGTCATTTCTGTACAGTATATAATATGTGATGCGTCATGTTTAACTGAAGTGTGTGGGGACTCGAAGTGAAGTGGCGTGGACGTGTTCAGGCTTTAATTTGGTAAGTTCTGTCCGTATCAGTGAGAATTTACAGTTTGCTAATTATAACTCAAATATGACTGGACGTTTCATACTTTTTACATCATTATCTTTTAATGTATTTCTTGTCGCATTATGGCCTTGCTAAACTGATGCTGTGCATGAAATAGTTATGCTACTTAATAATGAAGATGTTACTGATTTTTTCAATTTTCTAGGGAGCAAGAGCATAGAAATGGACAACCTGTACAACACATCATCTGATTTAGTGCTGAATCGCTTTAATCTCTCCTCTGAAACTGTCGTTCCTGCATTTCTTTTTGCAACTCTGAGCTACATGATCATACTCTTCTGCAACCTTATTCTTATCCTTACAATTGTACTGAACAAAACGCTGCATCAGCCCATGTATCTGATTCTGCTGAACCTTCCTGTCAACGACATTATGGGCTCCTCAGCACTCTTCCTACAGGTCATTAAAGAAATACTCACAAACAGCAAGACAATGCAATACTCAGCTTGTGTTACCCAAGCTTTTTTTATCCACATCTACGCAGGAGGTACAGTGTTCATTCTGAGCGCTATGGCATATGACAGATACATTGCTATATGTTGCCCTTTGAAATACAACACAGTTATGACTAATGCTCACATTATGAAATTAATCACATTTGTGTGGACGTGTAGCTTCGTTTTAATAGGTGTGCTTTTTATTCTGCTTTTGCGTTTGCCCCGTTGTCGATCTGAGTTGACACACCTGTACTGTGATAATCCATCTTTGCTGTCTCTGGTCTGTGCAGACACAACCATCAATAACATTTACGGGCTTTTTATCAGCGCTCTTTCCCAAGTGATAGCTAACGGGATGATTTTGTTTACATATCTCCAGATCCTTGTTGCATGCTTCAGATCCAAACAATCAGACACAAAAGCCAAAGCTCTGCAGACTTGTGCTACACATCTAATTGTTTTCCTCCTGTTGGAGTGTCTTGGTCTTTTCACCATCATATCATACAGATTGAAGAACATTTCACCACATCTAGGGAGATTCCTGGGCGTGTCGACGTTAATATTCCCCCCAACATTGAATCCAATCATCTATGGACTGAAAACAAAAGAAATTCGATATAAATTAATGCACTTTGTTAGGAATAAAATCTTTTAATTTTAAGCTCTCAGTGACTTTATGCAGTAAAGTAAAAATTCTTACAGTTTTGACAACATTTTCTCCCACAGATTATGTTTTATTTGTCTTGCTACCATATGAATACATACTTTTTAACAAAAAATCTATGTTCATGAACATTTCTGGCAAAAGTAAATGTTCAAATAATGCATATAAAAACTACTGCGCAGTTTAACAGGAATTAACTAATTCTTACACAAGTTAATGCTACTCGTTATTGCTTTAGCACAATGCACGAGAGGCAATTGTAAACGACCTCTATTATGCTCATCTTAGTTTCTCCTCCAGCATTTGCACCCAAATATCTTTAGAAATAAATCAGCAGTGTTTGTCAGTTATGTGCTTTGGGACTTGTGTTTCGAGCTTTGTCAACTACTGTTGCTGCAAAAGTGAGGTATGTCTCTTATCAAATGATGTGTGTTTACACAACATGTTGTTGTCAAGAATAAGATAACAACGCTACTGTTCTGGCAGCTGATGTACTATATATATAATAAATTGAAAATGAGATCCATTTTATGTTTTATTGTCCATTGTATGATGAAATAAGTGATGTACTCTTTTCTGGGATGCTTTTGGTTAATGATAATTTCCTTTGCTTAGATGATTACGAAAGACTTGAATTGTGCGGGGAGAAAAGAAAATCTGCTTTGTATATATGAAGCGAATGTTGTAATATTATGATTTAAGTAATCAAGTAAGTAAGTATGATCGGTGTCTTATAAGTCCACTGGGCTGGGCACCTTCGAGTGCATGACACTATAATAATAAATATACATACAATGTGCATGTACAGTTTATATGGATTAGGCTCAATGTAAAATTGTTGAACTGATCAATATCTAAAAGGTAAACCTGTGATTCCACTGTATCATCAAAGATGACTGTGTTAATATATGTTATTTCATGTTTTTTGTTGTTTTATGTGGTAGTCTCAAAAGGTTGTGTTATTGCCAAGGCATGCACTATAAAGTGTGTGAGGCACTGAGGCAATGCTCAAGATCGTGTATGCTGCTAATTAGATATTAACTAACTTGAATGATACATTTTATTTTGGCTCTGGCAAACATGCAATAATTCCAAATGAAAGTCAGTCATCCACGTCCTTGGCAGCTTGATGTGTTGTGCCTAGTACACACTGTGTGTATTCACAATACAACTACAGCAGAGGGCGCCATCAGTACACACTAGATTCATCCAAACCAACAGATGGCATGAATCGGTTCTCACTGTATGGATCTGTTGCATTTTGTTTTCTGTGGCCCCTGATTGTGCTACATTGATTTTATTTATGCTATGGTATATTTAGACTTTAGATTTATTTATAATAAATGTTATTTACTTACCTTTTCATATTTCACTTGATTGATATCTAATTTATTTATTTTTCACACATTGGATTCTTGAATTGTACCAGAATGTTAATGTATGTTCATAATGTTCAATAATAATAATTAAAAAAATCTTTTGCATTTTGAGTAATTTGTTTCCCTCTTGTTTCTTTTAAGTTGATGCTAATAAGGTGCCGGTTATTTCTTCAAAGCACTCTTGAAAGGTGTAAATATAGACAGTATGGTTGCACTGGGGCCCATACAGAGATCTCTAACAGTGTGTGTGTGTGTCTCTGTTAAATGGTCAGTAGCAATATATAACAAAATAATATGCTTATTTTTATTCCAACACAATGGACAAAGTAACTCACAAAATATGCTTCATCTCCATACTGTGGTAAAATGTGATATTGTACACTTACATTTCATGACCATGCAGAGACTTTTAATTATCTACATGATTCATTTCCAACCTATAATAACATTTCATTCTCTCCATTAAGCTTATATTGGCACAATAAGAACAAAAAATAATATATTTTGGCAATTTATCAATGAATGTCATTGATTTGAACAAGCTAAGACACTTAGAACTTTATTTTACTATATTTTGTTATACAATGTTTTATGATGTGACCCAACCATGTAAAATTTGCCAAAAGCACACTGCAAAAGGTTATGTCAAATCCAAGTTAACTACTGGCCAATTACTGGTGATTATCTTTATTAAACATCAGAAAACAAAATAACTTGATGTATGAAAGATGTCGAGATAATACTGCTATTCTTAGATCCTGATCACCAAATTGCAAAAATGTAAACCTTGAACTTTAAGATTTGGCCACACTATTCATTTATTTCATCTGACTTTACTAAAGGTACACCAAAAAACCTATATACAATACAAATGAACAGTACTGGAACATGTGTGGTGGTAAATATGATTTTATATTATATCATATAAGATCAAAGTAGACAAAATGGAATCATCAGATACTTATTTTGGTTCACTGTGGATAAATGCATTAATATATCATTGTAACAACACTGTAAAAGTAAATAAACTCATGCACACCTGTTTGGGCACAAAGGTGCAAAATATGGGTGTAACACAAAACAGAAAACTGGGACCAGGGCAGCTAATAATGCTGAAGAAATAAAGTTCAAATGAAGGATATAACATCAGGAATGTACTTTAATTGACATAATTAATTTTCACTTTGTTTTTATGTCTTGTTTGTATTGTTTCTAATGACTTTGCTGTTGTATGTCTCCATATACATGATGTACTCTACTGTGTATTGCATGCTGTCTTGTAGAAGGACGTGGGGCTGATGTAAGACAGAACCAATCTGGAGTTATGTTTACCAGCATATGATTAGTTGGCTGTGAGTATGTCGTCACCCATCAGAGGATCTCTTCTCCCACTGAACTTTGTTACTTAGCGAGGCACAGCGAATCACTGCGTAACGGTTACTGTTTCTTTCGTTAACTTTGCTCATTAGGTTAATGACTTCTTTGTTTACAAAGTGTTGACAGGAAAGACGTGTCACTCTCAGCCCTCCTGAGTGGTTTATCCTCAGTACTCACCTCCGGTAATGAACCTCAAAGGGTTTGGTGACACAATGCAGTAAACAGCTACTGTTTTGTTTTGCAAGATTTCCAACAGCTACAGTAAAGTTAAAGAGTAGTTTGCCTTTAAGTTGCATTTTATCTAAAATAAATTGTACTATAATATATTACTTAAGTAAATACACACTACTCGTAGTGATTACTTACATTAAATCATGGGCCCAACATCAAGCAATAGCTTTCCAATTCAATGCTAAAGTAGTGAACATGTTTTTTTTTTAATAAGAAAGCTTTCTCAAAGTTTGACTTGCAAGTGAAAAGATATTCAAAGCACAAACTAGAAAATTCTAATTGTGCCATAAGATCTTTCCAAAACTAGTTTAGTAAAATATGCAATCACAAATCCACTTAAGTAAAAGTAAAGATTGTGATATTGAAATGAACTCAAAGTGCATAAACAAATAAATTAAATTACTTTAAATACAGTACTTTCATTTTTTTTCCCACACTTGCATTGTATTTACATGTGATTTGTAATTACAGTTGGACAGTATGATGATTTATACTGTGAGATGATACAGTTTTGTCTAGTTTATTGTTATTTCTTTACCATTTATATGCAGGTGGCTATCCCTTCAGTAAGTTTGGCCTGTGCCACTAAGGGCCATTTCAGTGTTTTTTAAAACTGAGAGGTACTTTAATGTGTCATAGATATCATGTACTGCCCTATCCACAACAGGCATAACTTCATTCTTCATTTGTTACTGTCAACTAGAGTAATATATTCTGTGAATTAAAAATATCATGATATATATCAACATTGCAGTATAAAACATAAAGACACATTCGCAGTCCAGGTATACTGTAACTGTTTTGTTGAATCATTTTTTTTACTGTTTATTGTTTATTCCACTAACATGTCTTTTAGTTTTTAGTTTCAAAAAGTTAGTCAATTGCACTTCCTGAATTAAGGCTGAAGAATGAATATTCATAACATTTGTTCTTAGCGTTGTTTTGCAGCCGTCTGATTGTTGATCATGATGAACCTCTAGTAACTTCATCTACTTCCACCTGACTGGAAAGAGTATACAGGTCTTTAGTTTCAATATTATTTCCATTCATTTGCATCTCATGCTTACCTACATTACAGGAGTAAGTGTTGCTGCCATTTCTAAGTTGTTTGAAACATTAAATCCACTCTGCAGTGGTGGAGGAAGTTTTCAGATCCTTACTTAAGTATAAGTAGCAATTCTGCAATGTATAAATACTCCATTACAAGTAAAACTCATGAATGGTAAATGTCACTAAAGTAAAAGTATTATTAGCAAAATGTACTAAAAGCATCAACTTGTGTGTGTGTGTGTGTGTGTGTGTGTGTGTGTGTGTGTGTGTCACCTCTGAGAGGCCTCTTAGACCTCCTTAGAGCTACTTATGCTGTTGTTTTGCACTTTGCCTGTTCAGTATTCCATCCATGCATTTCCACCCTTATAAATGCACAGGCTTTTGTGTTTGGCAATACTCCACGAGGACTATGCAGACTAAATATTAACTGTATATTTGTAATTTTGGATTAGATTAGATTAGCTCCTCCAATGCAGTTTCCAGGTTTCCTGCCTTGTGGTTTCTGATGCTACAATTCCTCTCTTGTCCAACAAGCATCCTCAGTGAGCTCCCTTGTCCTGCATGACTGTGACTAATATGTTATGTTTTTATTAAACCAATTTCAATTCTGGAAAAAGAATAAGGCATAAAGAAATATGTTGACTTTAACACAGCAAGTTACATGTAATGTGCCACAACTGCAAAAGTGAAATTAATTTGAGATTTAGTTATTTAAATGAAAAAGAATAATAGCATGTGAGCATCAGTGTTTGCTCAATATATAAACACAGGAAACATTACGGTGACACTAGGATTGGAAATATATTATTCACAGCAGATGTGTTATTTGTTTATTTAAAATAATCCCCATTAGCAGATACCATAGCAATCAGCTAGTCTTCCTGGGGTCCACACCTGGTATACAATACAAACACATTACATGATGAACATGAATTGCATTAACATACATACAATTCCACCAATATACAATTAAGACCAAGCAATGACGTCTCATTTCTCTAAAAACAGATTTCCTCGATTCCCCAACATTCTTATGCAATTTTGGTGGCCAAGACTACATGAACGCTTATTTTGCAAGGAATGTACAATCTATCTATTGATGCTGTGTTCAATGCAACAATTTACCATCAGACAGTTTTGTCTTGGAGTGACTTTGTTTGTGCCAAGAGGAAGCTAATTAGTGTTTCAAATCTGTTCAAAAGTGTTGCTTTCCCCAGAACGACATTTGTTTTCTTTACATATTATAACACTCATATGTCTAAGAAACCTTCTAACTATTTTGGGGAACATCAACTATTTAATATGATATGTACACATGAATTGACATTATAGTTAGGTTAAATATAAATGCTGTGAAATGACAAGAAGAAATGAGGCCTAAAGCCTCATTCAATTCAATTCAGTTGTAGTATTTAGTATTTTGGTGGCATATCATAACAAAGTTAGACACTAACATGTGTTGACCACAATACATATTTATTCATGGATGAAATCACTGTGTGGTTCTGAACTGCCTGAGAGTTAGGCACAGGTCTACAGCTATTATTCTTATTATCAATTATTCTATAAAATATTTCCAGTCATTGAGTTGTATTGCAAAATGCCATTCACAAAGTCCCAAAGCCCAAATTAATCTTCATAGGTCTGACTTTGTCAAGCTGAACGTACAAAGCATCCTGATCTTGGGCCCTCCTCACCGGCTCCCTCTTTTTCAGACAGTGTCACAAAGTGCTTCAAACTTAAAAGGCAAATAAAAGACAAAGCAACAGATCTGATCTGATCTAGGGCTGCAGCTTTTTCATGTGGGCAGGTGCCTGGGAATGCAGAGCTCATGTGTAGAAGCCAGAAAGACAGTGTGAAGAAATCTAAATTGATATTACGTGAGACTTGGTCAAAAACGTGGCAGCATCATTTTGGACCATGTGTAAGGGACCCAGGCCAGTTTTACTAAGGCATAAATACATTTGTGAATAATCATCAACATTTCAGCCAGGGACACAATGGACCTGACTTCAGTGATGTTCCTCAGCTGGTAAAAACAGGAGTGAACCAGAAAATGTAAAGGCTGGTCCATAGAAACACTTCCATTGTGGAGGGCAGATTTAACAGAAGAGGAAAGAGAACGAAGACTTTTCTATCTGAAGGTTGTTGCTTTCTAGAAAAAGAAACACACTCTCATGTTTAGAAAGCAGGGATCAGCAAATCTTTTAATTAAATTAATTAACAATCTCAAATTGAAATGATGAAAGATATTTTGATAAAAAGGCTGCAGGTGACATTCTATTGCATATCAAATTTGTATTGTGCTTTGCTTCCATCTTTACAGATACTTGTTAAAAAACTGAATACAGGTTTTACCATTTATGTAGATGAAGCTTCTGTTAGGTATCACTTCATTCTGCCATTATTTTTCCCATTACATCACCCATGCTAAAGCTGCTACTACACATATCCCTCCACTCAGATTTTACGTGCTGAGAGACCTCCATTAAACACTGGGGATATTAACACTCCTTCCTCAGTATCAATTTAGGTACACATTGGGGTTTTGTTAGTTGTTTACTCCTGTGGGATTTTTTATCCTTCTGTTTTATTAATTGTATAATTGTATAATTAGTTGTTCCATTTAGCCATCATGAGGTGAGTGTTTTGTATTATGCAAAGCATATATAATATTTCCCCCACAGACCAATTTAATGTTTATTACTTACTGTTAATCATTTTACAAAATGTAGGACTTTAACACCTACTGAATAATAAGAAAATCACGAGACAAAAAAATGACTCTTATTATTAATGTTTAAATGACTTTGTGTTTATCTTGAGAGTAATTGATGGATGTCTTTCTGACTGATGAAACAACAGTCACTAGTGTGGCTTTGAAATATGAACTGACTGATTATTAGTGATCTACAGACAATAAAAAAGGTGGAGTCCATACCTTCATCACGGCATGCTGTAAGAAGTCTTTATAAGAGGTGTGTCAGCAGGTGAATCTGCAGTATGCTACCATACTGTTTGAGAAGGGTGAGTGGAAAAGGGTTAAGGGAGTCCTATATACTGATATAGCCAGCCAAAGCCTTATACTCTAAGTTACTTACACTTTATGTTATTCATTTTGTTTTAATGCAACAGTAATTGCTATAAAATGATTTACAGTGCAAAGGCAATAAATTGTACATTGGGTAAATAATAAAATATAAGCATTGTTATTGTTTAAATGATTGAGATGATGTTAAAGTATTTTATCTAATGTGTTGTATTACTGCCCTCATATTCCTTTTCAAATGTGTTTAGGAAATTTCTGCTCCATCATGCCAGTGGGAAATCAGAGCATTGTGACTGAATTTATCCTTAGTGGATTCCCCGGACTTCATCCAAAGTACGAAGGCCTTGCCTCAGCTGTAATGTTCATAGTTTATGTCTTAACTTTGACCGGCAATGCTACAGTTCTGTTTTTATTTGCAACCGACCGCAGGCTTCATAAGCCGATGTATTACATAATTCTTAATCTGAGTGTATGCGATATTCTCTTTAGCACCACCACCTTACCTAAGATCATCAGTAGATATTGGTTTCAGTCAGGGGCCATTTCATTCACTGCTTGCTTTATCCAAATGTACTTTGTTCACTATCTTGGCACAGTGAATTCCTTTATTCTCTTCCTAATGGCTTTAGATAGGTATTTGGCTATCTGCCATCCTCTCAGATATCCACTTGTCTTTAAAAACTCCACCATCTGCATTCTCAGTATTAGTGCATGGGTCATTGGCAAGGCTGCCGCTTTAATGTTGGTTATTAGGGCGTACCCTCTTCCTTACTGTGCCTCAAATGTAATCAACCAATGCTACTGTGATCATATTGGTATAACAACGCTGGCATGCACTGACAGGGCCCTTTATGGTTTTCCTGCTTTTGTGATTGCAATGATTGTGCTACTGGTACCTCTGACATTTATAATCTTCTCATACTGCTGTATAATTACAACAGTGCTTAAGATAGCAGATTCACAAGGTCGCCTAAAATCTCTGTCCACTTGTAGTACTCAACTGATTATAATCTCACTCTATTATTTACCCAGATGTTTTGTATATTTTGCCAGCAATGTTGGCATTACATTCAGTCCTGATGTGCGGATAGTAATTATCATGCTGTATAGCCTTGTCCCCCCCATGATTAATCCACTTATATACTGCTTAAGAGCCAAAGACATGAGAAAAAGCTTGTGGAAGCAATTCAACAGAAGGACGGTTCCACAAAAAATCTCAGCTATTAGTAACTGATGAACCTATGCATTACCTTTGTGAGGAATGTTTCGTAGAAATTATTAATTAATTAATTAAGAACTCATGTCTACTGTAGTAGAAAATTAGAAGATTAAAAACAATATACTTTTAAACTCAGTGATGCCATGACACCTCCTAGCTACGGGAAAACCCTGTTAGCACTTTGACTGCAGATATATGAGCAAAATATGATCAAAATATCAATAAAATTTGCCTTGGGAAGTAACATTTTTGTGTATTTGTGAGGGTCTGGTTAAATAATTCTGTCTAAACGCATAAAGCAATGTGGCAAAAGTTTGGAAAACAGCGGCACAGGAAAAGCTGGTGGAAAGGTGTTTAAAATTGCTAAAGCTGACATGCGATTGAATGTACAGATAAATAATTAATGGAAATAACTCACAGATGAGATCATCTTATCATTTATAATTATATCAATTTTACACTACCATTTAAAAAAAACATTTATGTTATCTATCTATCTATCTATCTATCTATCTATCT
>JAVQJD010016596.1:0-15654 GCA_036023655.1 Nannoperca australis | reverse complement strand
ATATATATATATATATATATATATATATATATATATATATATATATATATAAGTAGAGCTTGTTTTACAGCCAGGCGTCGAGGCGCGGCGCTGAAAGAGTTAATCAGATGTGGAAGCTGAGCTGCCATGGATCCACCTTCAGAGAGATGCGGCGCCTACTCGCACAGCTGACTGGGAAACACAGGTAGTCTGTCCGAATTGGCTCTCGGCATACTTGTTGATCTTCGGGCGAAACGCTCGCGCGATATGCGGAGCAGGAAGCCGGCGGGTAGGCGGTAGATCTTGCTGAGGATCCCTCAGCCATGTCGGAGACGGAGGAGGGGGAAATGGATTGGGTTAGACCCTGGCAGTAGTAAACCAATAACGGCGCCTCCTTTCTTTAAATGCTGCTGCTTCATCTCCGTTTGTATCATCAGCGGACTGATTGTTCACAGAGCTGGAGCCTACGTGCTGGTTTGGTTCAATGCAGGATGACAACAACAACTCACTACGGTATTTTTTTTTTAAAGCTTATTTCCATCTTTGGACTTTGAATCATGTGTAACGTACCATTTGTAATAGATTACCAGTGGCGTTTGACTACTGTGCATTGCAAGTGCACCAGTATGGAGCAGGCAGCCTTTGAAAAGCAGAGAAATGCTTAACGATGGAAGATTTGCTTTCACAACATTACAGTGGATGATTAAACATCACACCGAGCTTATTATCGCTCTCAATTTAGCTACGCATAACAGTACAGTGTGTACACGGGAAGAGATGGGCTGCAGTTCGTTTTAACGGTGCGTTTCATGCCGAATAGAGCAGCCTTGACTTAAAAAGAGGGTGGAGGCTCCTTGAAATTAACATTTCTTTTCACTGCTTCACCGCAGCCTGTTACTGCATGTCCAAAAGCCCACGTAACAACGTCTTCATCCTCAAGTCTACATTCTGGGTTCATGTTTGCATTTTGTATGTGCTTTGTAATTCATGTTGAGATAATGTTTCGGCCTAATTGTGTTTGTGAAGCGTGAGAAACTTTGTGCGACAGTGATCGGTGTCACATCTGCAGGCCCGAGGTGTTGTTGGGCTTCCACGCTCTCGCCACACAGACATAAACACAACGAACAGAATGCACGTCCGTGCCACGGTCTACGGTCACACCTGGATTCCCCAAAGACATGCTGGACTCATCGTGAGGAGAAGATGTAGGCTTTATATGCTCTTCTCAGAGTCAGCCAGCCCCCCCTCCCAAGAGGGCTCGCGGTGTTTCGGGGAAAGCACAGCGTTTCCTGGTGTTTCAGCACCATTAGAGTGGACAGCGCTCACTCACGGTGTCCCGCGTCCCCACCCACAGCACTGCATGGGCGTCACATGAGCAGGAGGGGTGATCAACCAAGTGCTAGGCAAGACAAGCAGACTACCACAGACAAACAAATAAATAAATCACAGCAGGAGGAAGTCTGAGCTGTGAGCTGTTATTTATCGGTAATAATATGATGTCAGTCACCATACAGAGGCTGTCTCCCCCAAAAAAGTCAGTTAAGCTGATTTTAAAGTTTTGGTGGCAAGTTCCATTCAGCAAGGTGTTTTCCCATCAGTTGATGACATAAGATCATCTTTATTTATCAGTCTTGGTTCCCAAATATCTTTCTAAATAGAAATGTATGATTTCTGATTCAGATTCTTTTAGGTGTGAGTCATCTCAAGAATCCACATGGAGGGTATGTTTATTGTAGATTCAGAACATGCTGTCATTTAAAAATAATTCAAAGATGATACTATAGATGATGCGATAACAGCAACTAATGAGGGAAAATCCAGAGTTAATAATGCAATTTATCTGTCTCACATTTCACTGACCATGAGCCCTTTAAACCAGTGATTTTCAATTCTGGTTTTCAAGACCCTGCAGTTCCATGCTGGGTTTCAATCTGAGTATGATTAAAGTCATTTTTTAAAGTTTTTGGAAAAGGCTTTGGAAATTATATTCAATTAAGTTTCTCTCAGTACCTGGTTTTGATGATGAAAGTGAAGTTTCTATTTCCATTCCCATTGTTAACTCCGGATACTGCATGTGTGAGTCATTTCAAGTACCTCATCTAAAGGTTGATTTATTGTTGATTCAAAAAAGAACAAAAAAATTATAATTTAAGAAATATGATACTATACATAATGTGATAACATAAATTAACAGTATAATATAAGATACTAATACCATTTATCTGTGTCTTATTTTTCTGCCCTTTTAAATAAGTGATTTTCAATTATTTTCAGTTGCTCACTAGTTTTCAATCATTTCTAAACCTATTAGGCATGAGTTCTCTGAAGAACACCAACTGGAAAATATGTTTGAAGAGTTCATTTGCAAAAACAGCAATAAACGCCATTCTTAATCAAAACAACCCAATGCCAGTTTGATTGATATCTCCTGCAGAGCACAATAAATCATTAAGGAATAAAGAGAATGATACAGATCATATGATAACAGTAATCATTAGTTAAATGTCCTGAAATAATAACAATAACAACTTTCAGTTCTGAAAATAGGTCTCAAGAACTTCCATCTAAGTGTATATTACTATTAATTGAGGAAAGAATGTATATATAAAATAATTAATACAAATAATTCAAATAAGATGCGACTGCAGATGCGTCAAACACAATAACGAGCAGTAAATATATTGAAACAATAATAAACTTAATCTATACTTTATTTCAGCCCTTTCAACCAGTGATTTTGAAATCTTGTCCTCAGGACCCTGCAGGCCGATTTTCAATCCATCAATCTAATCAGTGAGTAGCATGGTAGGACCGGGTTGGACCTGGACTGAAAAATGTTGCTTGAAACCAGTGGTTTCTAATCTTTTTGGCTTGTGAGACCTCATCTCAGAAGTGTTTGGACATTAGCTGTGAGTAGTTGTAGAGTGATTTTGCCCTCTTGGATTCTTTTATTTTTATTTAAAGGCTGTATAGAGGCCTGGAGAGGGGAAAGCAAAATAAAGACAAAACTTGTTCAGATTGATCTTATACACCTTGACTCCTGACCCCCAGGTTAGGAACCACTGCTCTAAACTACCCCTGGGGCCCAGGCTTGAAGCTTTTACTGCCATATTAGTTCAGAGTCAGATGATTGATGTGTGGGCTTTGACATCTGGGGCTAAGAATACTAATGATTTTCTTTTGTTTTTTTGAATTCTTTAGATACAATAATGAAAGAAAACAGAACCAACTGTAGTCCATAGCCCTGGATGTTTGCCTGCTTCCTCGAATCAAAAGTCATCATGGAGAAATCCTTGACCGAGTTAAATAAAGCTGGCTCCCGCTCAACATCATCGCTGCCACCTGAACCGGTGGACATCATTCGCAGCAAGTCATGTTTCCGCAGAGTCAGGCTGAATGTTGGGGGTCTCCCACATGAAGTCTTGTGGCGAACGTTAGATAGGTTACCACGGACACGTTTGGGAAAATTAAGAGATTGCAACACCCATGAATCTCTGATGGAAGTGTGCGATGACTACAACCTTGAGGAGAATGAATACTTTTTTGACCGACATCCGGGGGCGTTCACCTCAATTCTGAACTTCTACCGCACAGGTAAGCTGCATATGATGGAAGAAATGTGCGCCCTGTCGTTCAGTCAAGAACTCGACTACTGGGGCATTGACGAGATCTACCTGGAGTCATGTTGCCAGGCGAGGTACCACCAGAAAAAGGAGCAAATGAATGAGGAGCTCAAACGAGAAGCAGACAATATGAAAGACAGAGAAGGAGAAGAATTTGACAACACTTGCTGTGCCGAAAAACGTAAGAAGCTTTGGGACCTCCTGGAAAAGCCCAGCTCATCTGTTGCAGCAAAGGTAATTGTCATTAGATATTGGGATGTAAGAGATGAGTGTGTGTGATTGGCTGGGACAATCCTCTGCTAGCATGATGATGACTTGTACCAGTCTACATGCAGACGCATAAAGGCACACAGACAGAAACATATCAACACTCTATGGATGGCGAGGTCTGTCAGTTTAACTAGTTCAACTATTAGATGGATTGCCAAGATATTTTGTTCAGACATTCATGTTTCATGAACCCTACTACGTTTAGTGATCCACTAAGTTTTCAATTAGCACCACCTTGAGGTTTGGTACACACATTTCTTGTTTACCCTCAGTAGGAATTGTAATCCCATTGATGCCTCAGCATTTTAACTAGCTCCATCGTACAATACTTTAGTTTATGACCAAGACATTCTCATCAGCCTCAGCTGTGCTTTGTGTTTAGCGCAAATTAACACATTTTAGTATGCTAACACGCTAAACAAAGACAGTGAGTATGGTAAACACTATACCTGCTCAAATCAGCATGTTAGCATTTTGTCATTAGCATTTAGCTCAAAGTGTGCCTTTATACAGCCTCACGTAGATGCTAGCATGGCTGTATACTTTGCGTCATACTTTGAAATATTGATACGTACCCTCAAGTGCCTTTTGTTAATGTTTGTGACATTTTGAAATTAACAAACATGTGATGTTGTACTGTTGTAGACCATTGCCCGTGTCCAAAAATGCTTGTGTATAAGACTACAACCTTGTGTAGTCTGTGACTGTGCTCTGCAAAGTGTTCTGTGTGAGTAACAGGGGGAACCGAACATTGGTAATTGCCATTATTTACAGAGAAAATTAAAAGGAAAACAAAAGTTTTTAACCCATAAAAATGTACTGTGGACTTTTCAGGCCTACTAACACATTTTAAAAGACATTTACAGTTGCACAGAAATGGGTAAATCAGGATGCCTCTGTGTGTTGTGCTTTGCTGTTTACTTATGTGGAAATTATAGAGACAGCCAGTGGATGTGATTTATCAGTGTGGGTTGTGTGCTCTATTATGTGCCATTATCGTTGTTCAAGAACTACAAAAAGAATGTCGTAACAGATGACAGTGAAAGCTGCTCTCTGGATGCATCGCTATTTACCATCATTAAAACATGACACAAAGTTCATTATCTGTATTTACTGTAATTCTCTTATTACCAAACTTGAAACAAAAGTCTATTAACATATCATTAATTCGCCTTTGAAAATATGACGATATGTCTATCTGTTCTTCACTGCGGAACCTTCATACGCACACACAAAAACACACAGATGTAAAAATACACAAGCTTCCAGAAAAGACACATCCATGGTTACACTTTGTCTGACCTAATGCATCAATAAATAACTTAAATATCATTTAGCTGCTCTCGCTAAGAATATGAAAAATACATATTTGACTCTTGAAGCAACTTCTTTCGATTGTCCTTTCACATTTTGTTATGTTTTTTTCGTGACAACCCCACCCTGCATCATCCTGAGACAATTTAATTTGAGATTTTCTGCAGGAGGCTGGGATATTGAATTATATCTTTGTATACATAAACGACAAGTCAAATATGATTTTGGATTGTTTGAATCATTCGTATTAATCAATGCTTGGGAGGAGCACTTTTTGATCCATAGAAGACTGGTTGTGACATGTCATTATCATAGCACATATATTAATAAACAACTAGAGCAAGAGAGAAATGTTAGAAACCCAGAAAAGGTTAGCTGGTAACTGTTAACAGCTAAGAAAGCAGTCAGACCACACTCAAGTAATTTACAGCACAGCAGCTGCTAAAATTTTAAACCCATTTGGTCTGTTAATATTATAAAATATTTGATTGACAGAGCATGTAATGCTGCATTTTGTTTGTAATATCCATGTGTTGATTGCCCCCAGTCATAATTAGATGTTGAGGTTTTCACCCTGCTGCACATTATTTCCTTATCTGAAGGCCACTTTTAGGAGTGTTAACCATTATTAGGTGCAAAAAGAGTTGGCCCTCTGCACGCTTTTCAGAGCCACACCTGCAACTGCAACCTGGGAGACCACAGCAGTGTGCAAACATGAGCAGCCTTTGATCACACTCTTCCAGATGAGATTGAAGGGATCAAAGATAATTCTTTCTTTTTCCAACACTCTTTTAAAGGGAGCAGAATGCCTTGTTCTGCAAATATATAGAAAATAAGACTATTAGTAGTTTGTGCTGGCAGATGTTTTGCGGTGAGGATTTGTGAGAGCTGTCAGCGCTGCCCCACAAACAGACTGAGATGAGTGCTGCAAGTCTGTTAGTGAAATGTCTTCTTCATAGGAATCAAAGAGATGTAAAATCAATGTTTATTGTGTTAGGGCCAAGAAAGTGCTGTAGCCTACAAAAAAGAAGATGACCACTCTGAGCCGACCATACGTTGCCATCTCCATTATCGCACCCTGATATTTGAAATTTATAAAAATATCACTGGAGAACAGTATTGAAGTGTTTTCACCAAGATGGGCGCTCTTCACTTTAAATAATGACACAGCAAAATGCTTATGCATATTGTTTCCTGCAAATCCAACTCTCAGTAACCACCAATTGATAAGTGGGTGCAGTGCTTACAATGAAAAAAAGCTGTGGATGGTGTGCCAGCTGTGGATGGTGTGCCAGAAAAGAGAACATTCTTGACACAGTAGAGTTGATCAATTCCTAATTAGCTTAAAAGGGCAATGTGGTACCACAGACCAAACTACTAAAGGCACTGATAGGGGTTTATGCAATGTCTTAGTCATTTTTTAATAGGCTGGAACAAACTGTGGGCTTGTTGAGTGGTCCAGCTTCAACCACAGACTGTCCAGACTGTTAGCTCATCAGCTTTGTCTCCTGTCCTGGGTCAGAGATGGAAATGTGTGTGTAACAGCCCATAAACAGATGGTGAATGGTAGAGATTAGCACAAAACAAATGGTTACCAAGCAACAAAAGTATAATTTTATCGTCACTGAAGGAGCAGGTACTGAACATTAGAGTAGGTCTATTTGTGTTTCTGTATTTGTATGCAATAGCACTTGTGCTTAGTTCCCGTATAATGTCTGTACAGACAACAATATTTAAAAATATATATTTTGGAGAAATCCAGTGTTGCTGCCTGTGTTCTTCCTGCCCTGTCATCCTTCCGGTCTCTCTTTTCTCTCACTGGCTCAAATGTGCTTTCTTCACTTCTTCAGGCTCCTCCACTATACCTCCGACTAAATGTCACGGAAATGTCACATTAATTATTCTCCAGGAGACTCCAGGCCCAATTTGAAGCTTCCCTCTCTCTGTTTACATTCTCTTTAAGTCACAGCATTGTCTGTCTCCCGCTCAAATCTGATTTGAGACACCATAAAATAAGATTGCATGTGACTGCTGGCATAAAAGCTATTAGATGGCACCAGATTAGGACGCTAATAATATCACTTAACAAGCAAATAATCCTTCTTTATACGGTCACTAATAAACAAAGCATTAATTTAAAAAGTTGTGATGTGAATCTCCTGACTAATTAATAGGATACTATAGTGTAACATTGACCATTTTCTTTTAAGGAGCATCTATCAAAGTATTTCCCTCTCCCAGGACATCTATTACTGAAGGACTCATTTCATACATTTAGCCCAACTGTAAATAATCACATTTGAGATAGTTTTCAGTAACATTTTTAAGATTCGGTTTGATCCTTTGTGGAATCCAGTATCACCATGGGTTTGACTTTAAACAATGTAGAGAAGAAACCAAAGCCGAACATGAATGTCGCTGTCATTTTTGTCCTCCATACATTCAAAAATGGAGAATTACCAATTCCTGCTCTGTCAGTGGGTATTGTGCATCAGACGACAGGCAACTAATTCCAATTATGTTCCTCTCATGTCACACTTAAGATGACATATAAATGTGGTTTGGCTGTATTCCTGCTCATAAAATAGTCCGCAGCAGAATTCAAATCATGAAGCAACCTGACTAGAATTGATCACTATTTCTGACAGAATGTTGTGTCCCAGTTAAGGGGCTTGGTCTAGAGTCTGCATTTCTAGACTGAATATTTTATGAAAGACAAATGATTCCTGGTTAACTTTTAAGGATGTAAATAAATGTAGCTTTCTTTTTCACAAATCCCATACATCATTTTGGTTGAAGTGGAATGAAGCATTCAGGCAGTCCTCATCAATTTCTCTGGTGTGTGGAATTCTAGACAGGCTTTTTATGGGGAGAAGGATAGGTTCAGCCTTGTCTTCAAATCTTTGTGAAGATCCAGCTCTGAATTGTCAGCTTGCTCGCTATAGCACTGACACCAATGACCCGCTTTTGACAGTTTAGTTTTAGATTTTAGTGTTGCTTTTGACTGATTCATTCCTCTGAATTCCTACAACATCTAGAAACTTGGGTAGGTCTTAAGAGTGCAGTTATAATCCTGTTACATAACAGGACCTTTTTTGTTGTAACAGCAGACTCTTGTTTCCCTGTAAGTTAGTCTAATTGTGGCGTTGCCCAAGGGTCTACACTTGGCCCACTATTGTTTTCAGATGACATTTGTACATCTTTCCATCTGTCAGGTGATAAAAAGCCACATTGATGTCACTGTCCAATCAAACTAATTATTCTTGCCTGTGATAATGACATCAAATGTAAAAACAAAAAACAAAACTTGATGATTATAAATTTAAAGTCAAATTAATTTGACCAGCAATTTCCACCAGCCAACATGGCTCCAGCATGGCTTTTTTTTTTCATTTCTCTCTCTCAAAACTTGGTCCCCTTTTTCTCCACGTGATTTACATAAAGTTGTAGGCCTACATGCTTCACTTTTCCCCACCTGGACTACTGTAATGCAGCTACGCTTGTATAAGTCAGGGCTCACTCTTCAATCAGCTTATTTCAAGAGGGGATGAAGAGAAGAGGAATGCTCATGGAGTGTCCAAAAAGGGGTTAATCCTCCGTGGAGCATTTACATTTTCAACAAATTTTATGGCAATCTTATATTTTAATATTTGTGTGTTTAAGTAGAACGTTTGGCCTATAGGACTAGAGAAAATTTTATGGATTAATCTTGATCATGTGGGGTTCATAAATATCTACAGCAGATTTCATGAAAATCCAGCCAAGAGGTGCTGAGTTACTTGCTTAAGAAGTGTAGATGGACTGATCTTCCATCTTCAACAATCTATAAACTGTGCAATTTATATACTTATTTTTATTATATACTTCAGGTGCTTTTGACTTACATAATTCTGGTTACATCCATTTGGACAATGTTATTCTTACATGTTTGCTAATTTAGGATAATCAAAATTTACTTCATTGTGGTCCTTAATGTAGAAGTGGTAATGATGCATTTAAAAGAAATACAATATAATAAAATGGTTAAAAAAAAAAGAAGTATATTATGACACATGGTTATGATATATGATATATAAAACATATATTACATGTTATACACAAACCACATAAAACATGATCTTGTATGAAATCTATGTGAACATGGCCATAATGACCTAAAATAAAAATACAAACATTGCATATTCATATACAGAGTATAAAGTATATTCATCATCTCTAAATAAAGTCCTCATAACAGTTGCAGGGAACACTAATGAATAATTCAAGCCCCTTGTCATATCTGTTGTTATCATTCAACATTTAAGTGAGTGGAGTCTATGTTTGGTTAGCTTTACTGGAGTTTTGCATAGCTATGTCAGTCTTTAAGCCCTATACTGTTTCTTACAAACACCACAGAAAAAGAGAACACTAACATATGTAAGTATCAAGTATCTCATGTAACTGGCAGGAAGCTGCAGAGTAACCATCTGATACTGAAGTCACAAATTTGTGCTTGATAGGAGACTCGAGGGAAATAACATATCAGACTTCCCCAGGTTATTTGTCCATGTTGTCCGAGTTTGTGAGGTGCAGAGCTATAAGCTGGGATCATGTGTACTTGGAGATTGAGTGCCTCAATGATTGCTTTCATGCCGGTTTCTCTCTCTGGCTGTCACAGTGTCTCCTCGTCAATAGCAGTGCCTCTGAGGGGATATGTCTCTTCTAACTGGCCCTGAAGTCAGATTCAAATGCAGCTATAAAATCAAACTACAATATCTGGAAGTGAAAGTTGAAATAATCCTCTGGTCCATATTTAGCTAATTAGTCTGCTTACCTTTTGATTTATTGACAGGGATGAGCTAAGGGAATTGATTAACAGCTCTGACCTATGATCGATTTCACACACGTATTTGCATATTCTAATGTAGTGTATCTCCAGAGTTTATAGTGAATTATTGTCATAATTTTACACACATGCATACGCAACAAGCTCAGACAGAATGAAAACCTCAGGAGATTAAGCCTGACACTGAGAGTAAAACTAACTTTAGATTAATGTAATTAATGGTGTTACTTAAATTACTACTATATGTGTCAAAAATGTATTAATGAAGAATTGTGCCAGTAAAATAACTGACAGAGCCTGCAAACATGTACATTCAAAGGTCAATGGGCTGAAGAGTAGGAAGGTGAGCTGCTGTTTTTAGACTCATAACGATGCTGACCAGCTGAAATTGAAAAACATTTTTTTATCTTGTTTTGATCTATGAAACTCAGTTATTTTCGTTCCCAGTTTGTCCAAGAAAGTGTTTAGCCAGAAAGTTGACATAACTTTTGGCCAGATGGATGGTGGCACAGTGAGGATTTGTGTATCTGCTGAGCAATTATGATAATGATCTTATAATGCTGAGAAATGGTTCCCTTTCCTGTCCTTTCCAGTCCTGCATCCTCGTTCCAAATTCATTTGCAAGTCACAGCCAAAACAGTTTGGAACAACAAAATTCTGTTTCTATGCCATGATGAAGATGCTTTCCCTCAGAGATGATGGAGCTTGAATCAACTTTGTGAGAGGATAAGTATGTTTTTGACAATACTCGGCATGGCACCCAAAACAATTTGGTGACATTGACAAGAACATACAGTATTTGTTGGATTGATCTTGATCCAAGAAACTTAAAATTGCATTAAGACATTTTTTGGGCCTCTTGGGGACAGCGGAACAAGCTGTAACTATACGATTAAAGTATTATCACCTTATGAAGTTGATATTGTAAACATGTTGGCAATGTGTTGCCTCTTTACACGTCCAGCAGACACAGAGCAGCATTAGCATTCTGTTGGAGGCCTATTTCTGACCACCTGACTAATGGCAGTCCAATATTCACTCTCCCTTCTTTGGTCTCCACTAACTCCTGAAAGAAACATCTAGCTCTATAGTTGTTATGTTCTCCACTGTGTTAACCAGCTATTCGCAAACTTTTTCTGCAGTTTTGTGCTGGACTTATATTAGAAAACACCCTGTCTAGGTCAAAAACAACGCTAACAGATGCTTAAATGGTCCTTAGAGCTGAGGAGAACTACAAAGTTGTGAGATAAACTGTGGGTCCATTATGTAGTCATTTGATTCATTTTGAATATAAAGAGATTAGTTTATACAGTACAGTTCATGCACATGCATTTACCCAGATCTAGTACTAGTAGAAAGTACTGACAGTGTGAGCTTGTCAACTGGTTTTCTCTTTAAAGCTGGTTGGTTTTGGTCTGAAAGTTACAGCAAGAAGTCATGAATTCATCTTTTTACATACTTTATGCACTAACCGTAAGCACTTCTTTGGGAAAACACTCAGTAGAGTGCAGATGTCCACTTAGGCCTGATAATCCCCCCACGTAGTTGTCACAGTCAACAGTCTGCTGGGTAGATTACAGAATAGTAGCAGAAGTTTGGCCTGATGGTAACAATAAGGGAAAGAACGATAGGATTCTCAGTATCAGTGGAGTCTTTTTTCTATTGGCATCTTTGTGCATCACAAACTTTATGATTCAGGTCAGGAGACAAAGTAACTAGAAAATTGAATATTTGGCCTAATTACGGCAAAAGAGAGAAGTTCATGGGGTCTCCAAAATCAATGTTTCTTCATCTTAGGAGAATGAATGTCCATGTCACGCTTGTTCAGTCACGCATAAACAAACAGGGGAACAGAGGTGACTACATAACCACAGTGGCAGTGGTAATAATCATTTGATGGTGTATTATGTAACCAAGGATGGAAAGGGCAAGTCACAGTGAACATGATCAAGATTATGGTCATCACTCATAGTAGCTTCTCACTGTATATTTAATCGATATTTATTTGTATAATTTGTATACTGTATTTATAGATTGGTTAATGTTGATTGAAGTTTTGGAAGAAGATTAGGACTATTTATTAGTTGTTTTAACATTGTACTCCATATATGACTTTTAACGTGCAGGGGTCTGATTCCTTAGTGTTTGAGTCGTGTTTGTGAGTATTTTACAAGTCATGTCATGGATTTTGTAGTGGATAATTTAGGAAATGTAGTGTCATCTCAGCTTTTCAAGCTAGCACTGGGGCACAGCTCTGGTATGCTACAGAGTAGGTTTAGTATAGACAGTGTTATGTTCTGTTTATCTTTGTAGGAATTATTTCAGTGTGTTTTTGTTTTGTTTGTTTGGTGACTAAAATTAACATAAAAGTGTGTTATAAATTACATAACTGTGGTCATCTGAGCAACAAGCCTGATATGTATGCATAGTGATTGCACACATAGTGATTAAACAAAAATAAAATGTACTTCAAAACTCTCAAATTATTTTGTCATTTGCCTTAATTCCATAGAAAAGGCTTTGAGGTTGTGTGGTGGATGACAAGAAAGTGGAGGTGGTCAACAATTGGGCATTAGTGCTGCAAAGCTAGACAGCTCCTTTGTTCCTTCAATTTGGACTTGAGCTTTTTACGTGAGCACTGAGCGAAAGACACTAAGACTTCACTGTCCCCAAGAGGAGGAAGCTTGAGGAGCAAAGACCGTGAAGAAAAAAAAACAGAGATAGATCAAGAGATCTGGAGTGTTGAAGTAGAAATGGATGAGAAATGTACTGTGAGACATGGAGGCTGAATCCGAGCCAGCAACACAGAAAATGAAAATGTTTATGAACAAAGGGACAGGGAAAGTTGATGATAGTTGAATGTTCATTCTTCTTTAGCCTGAGGGAAGAACACTTGTCAGCTTGCTTGCTGGGTTGTCAGCAAATTATGTAGAATTGCTCAAATTTCTGTTTCTTACAGGTATGGGACTCATTATACATCACAGGATTGTGTCTTTAGGGCCTCACATGACAACAACAACCATTTCTTTAATATTTTCACTATTCCAAATTATAAACATTAAAAATAACATAGAATTGACATGACAACAAAACCGCAACTGACATAATTTTTGTATTCAATAGGCTTTTTATTCAGTTTTACAGGGGATATGGACTTTTCTGTGTTATTATTATTGTTATAAAAATGATGTTAACAGTACATGTTTTAGTAATAAAATATGCACAATAAGCACATTCAAAGTACTGAAATATTCTGAGGTGCAAGAAAGATTTTAATGAATTTAATTTCAATTTGATTTGTACATATTCGAAAGATTTAAACATATATGCATGTTCACTTTGCTGAACGATTCAATAACATGATTATCTCCTGACTACATTTTACAAGTTGGAATCAGTTGAACCTGGATAACTTGGAAGAAAAGTCTTGGATAATCACTTTCATGGAGATTATTAGCCATTTGTGTTTACTATTGACTTCGGACCAGGTTAAATTCTAAAGAACGAGGCTGCAGTGCAATCACCCAAATTCCCAGAGGCTAAAAGAACAAAATCATCAGTTTTTTCTTTTTTTTTTTTTTTTTGCTGAGAGCAGAAAGTTCTGCATCACAGACACAAACCTTTTAAATTAATTCTCATCTTGAGTTGTCTCGATAGACACGTTTAGCAACAAAGTCATGTTGGGACACAGAAAATGCACGTATAGTTAGAAAAATCATAAAATATTTAGCTTTTTCAAAAAGAAAAAATTCTTACGCAATTTAAACCTGGCAAGCAGGTTTATGTAATACTTTATAATGTCTGCACAGCTAAATGTATCATGAGATAAAACAACAGTGATCAGCCTGTGTCTCCTCATCATTAAGCCATACATTATGTTTCAGGTCCTTTCCTCTATAAAAAAAGAGCAACCTTTGCAGTGTAGTAGTTGGTATATTTTATTGAAGACATGGCTGTTTTCATCTTAAGTGACACAGAGGTCGCACTGAGACTGTAGATTTAAAAGTACGCTCAGTACGTCTGTGAGTGAGTGATTAAAAATGTCGTTTTTCCTGAATCAGTGCTAACACTTAAGAGTTCAACTCTCAACGACTGTCACAACTGCTGAATCATACACGGACACAGTATACCGTAAAAAAACGGAGTTTTGAAGACTCTGAGCAACATTGTTCCCTTTTCTGGTAATATTTAGTGATCGTGGGAATAAACTAAGACTTTTTTTGATTTCACAACTCTGGGGAGTTGGCATGGCAACAATAGTTTTTTGTCTCAATGATTGTGAGATAAAAAGTAAATAAGCACAATGCAACAGGGTAGAAGGTATGCTTGCTAGACAATCATGTTTGTGGCTAGAACACTCAGAGGAAACAGTGGCGCCACTTCAAAGAATGAAGAGCTTATAAGTAAAATTAAAACAGTGCTAACATCGTTGTGAACCCAGAATTAGAGTTAGTATAATTTAAATCCAAACAAAAGAAAGAAGGAAAAGCCTTTTTGTATTTAAATGTATTTGATTTGACTTTTATAGTCTATAAATAATATCTACCAAATATAAAAAGCACTTTATCAATGACTTTTCTGATTTCCTGGCTGGAATTATGCCAAAATATAACTGGGTAGTAATCATCAAAGATTTTAATATCCATGTCTGCTGTCCTGCTAAGCTGCTGGTTAAATCTTAAATCTTATTGACTCTGTCAATCTTGTACAGTCTGTGACAAGTCAAACACAAGAGCATGGACACACACTAGATCTTGTTTTATTATTTGATCTACCTGTTTTTAAGTATGTGATGCAGTTTTCTCTCACCACATGCATGTCTTATTTGAAATCTTTTTCCTTTCATATCGCTAAACCTTGTGCTCCAGCTTGCTGTCAATGTGTGGTTAACCCTTCCACTGCAGTATGTTGTAGCGTATAAATACTTCTATAATTATTAATGTTCAGATATCGTATTGTCGGGGCACCACCCTCCTTCCTGAGGGAATAAATAATAATTCAAGCAACTTATAACTCGATCAGTCTTATTCTGAAATCGTAGACTCCTGCTTCGCATTGATTAAACAATTTGACTTTGAAACACCATACACAGACCACGACTGAATTAAACAGTGATTTTATTTCTAACTCAGTGAATGTAATAACAGAGTAATAATAATACACAATTGCACAATGGGACACACGTGAAACAGAGGGTTGTAATACTATTTGAGGGTTTCTGTTGGGCTATGAGGATGAAATGCGTGAGAAAACGGGAGATTAAAGGACTTCAGATTATAAAGGGGTTTGCTAATATAAAGAACTCAGTTTCTAAATGATTCTACATCAACTCCGATCACAACAGCTAATTGTAAAGTTTGCCTACTTTGTTGAAGGCGTTTCCTCGGCGTGGTGACGGGCAGAACTGTCGCTGGGTAGCGTGTTCCGTTTTAACGGCCCCCCAGAACAGGTTCGCTGTCCTGCAGGTCGAAAGTGGATGAAGATGCTGACCCCAGTAGCGATGTTCTTGGTCCAGGTCACGGATTAGAAGCCGGTCTCGCTAGTTGTGATTTGGAGATGAGGGAGTCGTTATTCGAAGTAGCGTCTACTTTGCTATACGGAGAACTAAACTAGGTTTCTTTGGCCTGTAGAAACCCGTCCAGA
>JAVQJD010016588.1:0-16103 GCA_036023655.1 Nannoperca australis | reverse complement strand
ATATTGTTATTGAATTTCTACATGGAAATTGTGTAAGTCCTATACATGATGATTTTCCCAGGATGTGTAGCAGAGCTCAAGCCAGGTTGTGTGTGCCAAAGTTCCCATGCAGGCAGGAACATGAAGGCCTTCAATTTAGTGTTTAATCAGGTAGAAAAATAAAGGGGGGAAAGGCCCGAGTGTGTGTGCACCTGCTTGGCTGCAGTTCCTGTGTGTGTGTTGTGTTTTTTAGTTTGTGTTCACATTAGTTTTTAATTAGTTTAATTAATTAGTATTTGTACATAAACTCCGTGACCAGTTTCTTTGCTATACCAAGCTAAAACGAATGCAGAATATCCAGAAACAAGTAACAAGTCTTAAGGTGAGTTCACACAGAGGGCAAAACTGCATGTAAAATCAATAGAAATATGTGAGTGGACGAGATTTGCCGCAAATTTCCACAGGGTGGCACAAACTGAGGGGAAGACGTGTGCGTTCAAGTTGAAAATGTTTGAACTTGAGCTTGCGTCTCCTGGGGCTTTATGAACCTGATCCATAAACGTACAGAAATGAGAGGAAGAAGTAGAGCCCGAAGGGAAACAACAGAAAGAGTTTTTGGTGAGTTGTAAGATCAATCAGATGCTGAGCTGTCACACAGACACAGGGACACCCCACAATATATGATATATAGAGTATAATATCTGTTTCTAGCTAGCTCACAGCTTACTGACTGTTTTGTTGGCACATGGCCATTTGGAGGGTTTTAACGTATAATACAGTGCTGCAGGGATGACGTATTTTTGTAGGCCAACACGGCAGTAAGCATTTAACACAAAGTCAATGAGATTTAAAATAATCTCTGCGGCAAAAGTTTATGTTATTTACACGTTTTGTTCAGCAAGATAATCTTCACACATGAACACAACGAGTGAGTAGATGAGTTTCTGTGTTTGATGACATTTAATGTCCCAGACAACCTCTGTAGTGTCATTTAGCCACTTGTTTGCAACCACCTTTCTTAAGACACATTAAAGCTTCAAAATTCCAGAGTGGGGTATTTAACCTTACTTCAGGTATCTAACCAAAAACCCATTCAAGAAACCCCACTGACTTCGAGACGAGGGCGCCGGAAGTGCAAAAATGCTACCTAATATCAATACAAGTCATTCCTGCAGCACTCTATAGTCACAGTGCTCAAATAGGACAAAAAAATGGCTACCAACATTCGGTAAGCTAGTTAACTGTAGGGATATTAGGAACCATTGTTAGTAATGGCCCACACAGATATCGGACAAATTAAATAACCAGTATCGACATTATCAGTCAGAACCAGCCTCCTGAGAACATGTAGTGGGCACTATCACAGCAGAAAACATTAATAAAACTTCCTCTTTTTGGTAGTCATTTAACTTTGACCTAATAAGTACAAGTCAAAACAATCCCTAAGGATACATTTACTGATTTCAAAGGAAAATGTTTTAAAATCAGTTGGACTTTGTAAACATAGTCTCGTGATAAGGGTGGAAGAAGGGAGTAGTAGAGGAGGGAGAGATTGTGAATGAAAGGAGGGAGTGAACCAAGCAGAGTCCAGGCTCTTTGTTTGTCTTTTCCCCCTCTTTGTGGCATATTTACTCTTCAACATTTACTGTAAAGGAGGAGGAGGAGGAGGAATAAGACGAGGTTAATGAGTTTGATTTCACAAGACTTACAGAGTCACCCCGACGTCTGCAAGGGTTTGTTTTGGAACTGGCGCTCAGAAATGTTTGGCAGAAACTGTCTGCAGCTCCGACTCATTAGATCAGGAATGGAATAAGAGCCACTTTAAATCACAGAGTACAATAAATATTAAGGATTTTCATGTTGTTACATTGAAGATGACATTTTGGCAAATAGTTCTTTACACCATGATACACAGAGTCCTGGCGTAGTACATGAGAACCGGGATCTCATGCACAGTCAAAGATTGGTAAGGACAATTGCACAATTTATTCAACCATTAATATTTGCCAACAATTAAAGCTGGATGAATAATAAAGAACTAAATACAGTTATTTCAGTTTAAACAGCTATCCCTTGCTGCTTGAAAGTGCAGCCAGATTGCCAAAAGCAACAATGATTCATATCATCAAGTTGACATAAGTTTTGGCATCTTGGAAAAAATCTGCGGCCTGTATCTCTGAAATTATCAAATCTAATTTTGGTTGATGTTAATCAACGCTGTCATGGTTTTGGTTTCATTTCCCACTGGGGCTCTGCTAAAAATACAGTCACGTTGCTGGAAGGTGTTTGATAAAAATGTTCATGAAAATGTCTTAATGGCATCCACAAAATGAAATCTTCCTGAGCTGTTAGAGTGTATTACATATCAAGAAGAGCTTCTAATCAGCTTTTAAACATGTCGAGAACATTTTGAAGCAGTCTTTCAGTAACTTTTGCATCATGTAACTTACATTTGGGTTATTTAAACCCAAACCATGATCTTTTCCTAAACCTAACCCAGTAGTTTTGGTACCTAAACCTGTGACCGCTTTACAACGTTTACCATGTGTTTATTATTGTTACCATAACAACACAGGTCAGGTATGCCTATACATGTTGTTTTTGGAGTCATATCTCCTGCCACAAAACAAAACCTCTGGGGTCGTATGGGTTGGAGGACATGTATATGTCAAGATTCTTTGGATTATGCCCAGTTGTATGTCTGCACCAAATGTCTGACACAACTGTTTAATCGGATTTTTATGTGGGTGTACAGTTTACTCCAGGTCTGATCTTTAGTTTCACTGTAAACATTTTATTGATTTCCATGAAAGCTTTCACATTCACTGTTCATAACACAAAGTATCTGGTAGATCATGAAACGAACAACAGGAATATTTCCTGAGAGAGAGAGAGAGAGAAAAGAGCCACCATGGATACAGAAAAGAAATGAGAGACCAAACCACCACTATCATCACACAGATATCTCTCCCATCTCTACTTGCATCTCCTCCACAGATACACACAGACACACAGACACACACACACACACACACACACACACACACACACACACACACACACACGTGCACATACACACATAAGCACATGCTCTCCTCCAGTGGAAATTCCCTCCTCATGACTCCCGTTATGATAATAATTATGTCCAACATTTCCATAGCAATGTTAACAAACATCATCACCAGACAGCAGAACTGCCAAACTTTGAGAAAGATAAAACATCCAAATGTTTGGCAGTGATGCTATCACACTGCTGCACTGCACTTTGACCGCCTACACTTGCTGTAGTAAAGCTTAAATGAATCCTCAGCCGAGGGATTTGACTGTTCCGCTTCGGTGGCTCTGGTGCTGATGATGAGGTGTTGAAGGTGCTCTGGGTGAAGCAGGTTTTTCCTATAGAGGTTTCTATATATATAAGTCCAAAACTTAAACAGCATCACAGCCACATCTGGTCTGGTCTGTTAGCTCTCCCCAAATGGGGGTCTGGCTTGATTTAAATGGTTGTGTGTGTGTGTGTGTGTGTGTGTGTGTGTGTGTGTTTGAACAGTGTGTGAGAACCTGGGGAGCGATGGAACGTCCTAATTGATGTATATCCTAGTAATCTGTTAAACCACACCTTTTCCTGATTCTGACAGGAAACCAAATGGCCGATCTGCACAGTGCATGTGTGGGTGTTTGTGTGTGTTTCAAGGCTATAGGTCAAGTTATTTAGCACAGATCATTGACATTTTCTGTGAGATTAGGAGCATGATCGCAGTCACGAGGGGACCTGTTACAGTACGTCTAGACTGCAGGGCCACAGGTTGCTCATTGTTACAGCTGTCCAACAGAGTTTAATAGTTGAGGTGACCCATTATTTTTTAACAGCACTTCAACTGCTCGTATCACAAATAAAAGAACATTGGGAGACATATTCATTCATTACAACGAGCATGGCTGGTGCAGTTTACTCTGACTCTAATCTACAGTTGTGTTTGTGATCTCTGGAGAGTCATTGTGTTTACACCAAGGATGTATTAAGAGAACTGAATACCAAGATGGTGCACAACTCACTGAAATGAAAGTTGCTCATTGTGCCAAAACAGTATTTCAGGCTTCTGCATTTTGGGCCCATAGCAAATGCAAATTAGAGGCAAAACCTCTAGTGGCCGTAGGAATTATGTATTTTGTTCATCTGGAGGCCAAGTCCACAGAGGCTGGAGGTCTTTAACATGGGAGACCGTTTCAAACTGTCAGTCAACATGTCTCTTTACCATGGCCATAATTGTTCCCTAACCTTTACCATGTAGGTGTTCATTTTACCATGATAACGAAGGTCCTCTAACATGAACCTTTCCCAAACCTCGATGTTTCCCTAATCCTAGCCAAGTCATTCTTGTTCCTGAACTTAACCAAGTGTTAACCTTACTGTTGTCTGATCAGAAAACAGTTTGACATTGATTTCTTTTAGGGCACTGACAAATATAGAGGCTTCAGATTTCATCAGACGCTTATGTCTGTCATTCTGGAGAGCAATTACAACTAGGTTTTTTGTCATTTAACTTCAACACTTGGTGAAAGACGCATGGAGCACTCAATACATTGAGTACATATTTTATTTATTTACAGCTCTTTCTTTTGCAAAGGTTGTGTAAAAGAAAAAAATGCATTTTGATCGATGTGATTTGCTATTTCGATTGTGGCTACTTCCCCAAAATTGTGGGGCTGTTCCTGAGGTCTTTGTTTATAACACTTTGGTATGTTGATGAGCTACGAGTAATAAGCTACACCGGCCATCATATTGATTGAAAATGTAAATCTTCATGCAATTTATCTATGACAACAATCACATTCAGTGTCACAGTGGTGGCAGATATATCAAGCTGTGGCGACACATAATTTGTAATAGTTTTTTGTCCTTTTAGTCCATTTGTTGCTAAAAGCTAAGATAATATAATATGAGCCTCATCCTTTAACAATATTAGCAGTGTGACATGGAGGCTGCCGTCTCTTCAGTATCTTTGACAGACATATAGTGATGTGGAAAAATGCACCTTTAACCACTCAGACTTGCACACGTGGATTTATGACCCTTGTTTCCATATGTATTGTCTTTACAAACATGCTTGATATATGTTCTAAACTAAATAAACCTAAAAAAAGATATGAATATATATACATTTATTTCAAATGACAAGCAAAACTTTGTCTGGCTGCTGTTATCCACGGTCACCCTGTTCCTTCATCTGGTGGCTTTAGGATCTTGGCTGCAGCTGAACTTTGGAGCAACATCTCCCATCAGCAGCCAAGATGAGAATAACTATATGTCCCGCCTGTTACTGCAGCAACATTTGTGCTACAAATGGCCCAATTTGTTCACAGAAACATAACACAGTGATATGGCTGATACGTCAAGGTTGAGCTATGGGGCTGACACATGTAAGGGTGAAGATAAACAGATATAGCGCTCTGTACACATTCATACACGAAAGCACATGCACTCAGAAACACAAGGCCGCGGCATTCCACCAGCATGAAAGTGCTTTCATGTTTACAGCAGAACAAACAGAGGAGGGCTTCACCTCCTGTGTTTATCTGTAATATGCTTGTTTCCATGACCGCTTTCCCTCCTAGCAGTAAGAAACAAAACACATGCTCAGACGGATTTAAGTTTGACAAGCAGCGAGCATAAAAGAACAACTGAAACATGCCTGTTGTTTTTTGTAATGGTCATTTATGTTTCGATTATTGCTGATGAAGGAAGGTTGTGTCATAAATGGGATCAAATGTTGAGTAAAGTCAAACACTGGTATGGTCAATAAATGTGTTCAGTTAAAGGATAATTCTGATTTATTACAACTGGCGTCTTATTTTAAAGCCGCACCCAATAATATTTTATATTAATAATAGAAAAATACTACCTGTGATGTGAAAGCTTGCTGTAGTAATGAAGAACTCACTGTGAATTATCATCCGACTCTGGAGTTGGAGCTGGAGCATTGTATCGTCTTTCAGCCACTGTTTTAGTTCAGTCTCACTGCTCTCATCAGCACACACACAGAGGACAGTTGTTTTTTATATATGTCTGATATTCCCACTGTACTCTACCAACTTAGCACCAAACATCAGACAAACACAATTAGCAACTAGCTGGTGAACCTAGTGGAGCATTTAGTAGATATTTCCATCAGAGGCTGGTGGAGACCAAAACAAAGCTCAAAGGAGAGTGAATATTGGACTAAAATAAGTCAGGTGTTCAGAAACACACCTATGAATGTATAAATAGGCACATTTCTAGTAACAAATTCGGATTTTAGGTCAGTGTTGTGTTTACAGCTCATTGTACTGTGACCAAAAAATCCCATTAATGCTGGTCTAGTAGTTTTGGCCATCATTTCTTTCAGTTATAATATTGTATTAAACAAATGAAGGAGGTCTCGGAACACAGCAACTTTCCTAATAAGAAGTCAGACAGGGCAGGAAGCATGAGCAGATGGCCAGACAAGTTAGCCAAACGTAACTGGAGGAGAAAATAAAGGCAAATGGAAAAATAATTTCCTTTTGAAACAGTCATCACACCATTACAGATAGACATGATGTTCAAAACTGTGAGAAAAAAAGTAATGTAATTAACCAGAATTTTGTCTTTGAATATTTGTGGCCAACAAATTCATCTTTTAAGTGTGAGGGTGAGGTTGTGGCTGGACGGGTTTTCCTTTCAGTCTTTTGACCAGCTGGGAAGATGAATAACTGAATGAGTAATGCTCTCTTCCCCCTCATCAGTTTGTTTGTTTGCCCTCGAGCAAGGCAGGAAGCCCTGCTCTGTGGCCAACAGTCTACTGGCAGCTTCCAGGGCTGAAACTGATTGAATGTGAAGCAGATTGCTCCTGGAAGAGAGAAAGTGTTCTCAATTGCCTCCCGTGGATGACTGTAAGCTACACTACGTGTATAGTCATGGCTTTGTAAGACAGTCCTACATTCCTCCAAACCTCAGTGTCTTGTTGTATTGTCATAAACCAAATCTAGGTAATGCAATAAGTCCAAACTGGCAGCAGGGTCTGGGAAAGTACAGTCCTCTGCTCTGTATCGGTTTGTAGTCAGTGGATGTGGTTGGCGGATGGGGATAGTGGGCAGAGTATCTACGTCTTTCTCTGTGTGTGTGTGTGCGCGTGCGTACAGTACTTGTGTTTCGGGTAGCGGGTCTAGCCAGCTCTCGCCTCGCTCCATTTGCCATCAAACCCCAGCTGAAATAAAGAACACATGGGAGCTGTTTTGAAGCTCCCTCACTGCCGGTTAAAAATCGGACTTTTCCCCCGCGACGTCTTGCTGTCTCTATTCAACCCTCCGCCCATCGCTCATCTTACCCTTTGTGCCTGAAACTGTTCGCCCGGAACAGGCAACACCAGTCGACCTCAAAATTTCCATTTGGAAAAGAAAAGAAAAAGCAAAATAAACAGATGATGAGGGAAAAGAGAAGAAAGACTTGAAACAACGTTTGCGTGCACCACAGGGATGGGGAGGGCAAATGCTGTGCCAACTGTGTTATGGTTGGCAAACCTTGAAGTGCCTGATCTACAGTTGAGGGAGAGGAGGGGGAAGAAACACAGACCTGGAGCGACAGGCTGCCATACAGTGTGGTCGCCAGCCGCTGTATGTTTGAACCATGGGAGAAATTTCATGTGGTTGTAATTTTCATATTAAAGTAATGGGGGTCTATCAGTGTCTGAGATGTACAGATGGGAGGCCTAAGCACCAGCTGCTGCATGTGTGTGTGGGGGGGAGTGTATATACATTTACAGTGTCATTGAAGTTAGCATGTGTGTTGGGAGATAGACTGTAATAGACTTGTAATAGCACCTAATAATGGCACTTAAGAAATGCCACAATAAATGGGATGTTGGATAGAGTGTGAAGAGGAAAATAAAGTCCTTGAGTACCATTCTCCATTTCAGTATTACAGGAAAGCAGTTTGAACGTTTTATTGCATTTTAGGCTTAGACTGATGAATGAGATTGCTGATGTACAATTCATGCAAGATGCCAGTTCGTTTCATTAAACACCAGTCACTCAAACAGTATTTTGTTAAATTTACACTTGTAATCTACGCAAAGCCCTTAAACTGGACTTTGATGCAAATAGCTGTGTTTTCATTGAATGCCTTTCAGACTCAGATCATTGTCTGGCTGGATGTTTTCTGTTGTGACAAAGGCGTTAGGGGCGAGTCAACTCCCTCTGTGACCCTTCCAAGCCTGTTGATACAGTCAGTGTCCGCATTCATCTCTCAGCACTGGGGTTTAAATCTGGCCTTATTTGTGTTTCTGTTCAATGGGTGGTCTAATGCTGGCTAATAAGACTTTGTATGTGTCTTTACTCTAGAGCAAGATGAGAATCTCCAGCTTCCTCATAGTAAATCATTACAGGCTCATCTGAGGGACAAAAGCCTGGTGACCTATGACCTTTTATCTGTTGTTGCACAGCTTAATGGATTTGACTTTCCTTTTTAGATAATGGAATCACTACTAAGTTTCATAGTGTCTGAGCTGCCTTTTTGAGTGAGTGTGTAATAAGTGTAAGTTGATAAACTGTTATAATTGCTCGCTGCTTACTTTCAGGAAAACCATTTGAGGGAAACACTGGTATTTTTAGACCTGGTTTCTATTTTTCCTTTACTATTAATACTTAATAGTTTTGCAATTGGTCAAGTAGATTACCCCCGCTAATGGGCTGCAATGGCTGCAACATAAACCTTTGGGGCAATTGTACCCGTGAAAAGTAGGTCCACTAAAAGTGCTTGTTTCTACCACTGACAGGGTGAAATTGTGTGTCTGACAATATTATGGAATGGATCCCTACAGATACAGACTGTTTGTTAAAGAGTAAGATTCTTTTAGTTTAACCAGAAACATAAAGTCTCACCCAAGGAAAAGTCTTGCAGGAACATGAAAAGATCTTACTTTAACCAAACAGTAAGGGACCATTCTGGCATGACTTTGGCTTAGTGTCTGTCTGTTGTGACTGCATTTGCATGCATGCACCGTGACTAGACATGTTGAAATTAATCTTCCCATAACTCTCAGTCTAATTCCATAGACGTGGAAATAAACTGTAGAGACGTTTATGCCTCCAGAGTTGTTATTCTCATCACTAATAAGAATATGTCATCCACATTTTACAAAGTTGCATCACGGTTCTAATATTTCATGTTTCTGCACACGAGTTAAAACAAGCGATCAGGTCTTATTTCAATTTGCAGTGCGATTGAAGTGTTTTGGCACCACAGTGTTGTTAAACATACTCTATTTCAGGAATACAGGCACATTAAATCCCCACGCTTGCACATTCAAATCTTGGATGACGATCAGTGGACACTTTTATGTGACTAAAAACAAAAAAGGAGCTTTGTTGATTAAACAAGTTTAATATTACACTCCAGGCACACTGCCATATCTTTAAACAAAGAAAGCTGTAGAGTTTGACTGATGGAACACTGGTATTTGCTTTTGACCTGTGCCAATAATGTGTCAATAATTTGATACAAATATCAGCTCCTTGAATGTACCAGCAACAATAACAGAGATTCACTGATACATGTATCTGTGGGGACGGAGCAGGGAGGAACACAGACACAGCATTTATGTTTCCGTGCTATACATCAGATTCCCTCTCATTACTCCAATCCCAGATATTTGCAGGGTTTTCACATATCCTTCATGAAGCGCTGTGGTTTTGGTTTCCTGAGCTCAGATGGGGTTTTTCCCGCTTGGCCATCCATGTGAAGACGGTCCCAGGCCTGAGTCAGACAGCAGGATTATTGGTAATAATGCTTTGCCAGGGAGATGGACGGATGGGATGGAAAGCTTGTAAATTATTATTTTTTTTAAATCTTCTTTGAACATGGAAAAAAACACTTCAGATTAATGCCGATGCCTATTTAAGCTGCTCTTGTGGGGTTTGAATAGTTTTCAGGGGTCCTGGGGGTTACTCTGCCTTCAAGGGCCATGTCAAACATTTCTTATGAAAACATGAAAATCCCTGTGGTGGTAGTTACTTGGTTAACACAACAGAAGAAAAAAGAAAAGAAGAAGAAAAAGTTTTGTGCTTGCCTGCTGGTTGGGAGCAATAGGAAGACTTGGCAGAAATTGTAGGATATCTGTGGTTGGAGGAAGGACTAAAGGTCTGGAGGCTTTTTAAACAAGGACAGAGAGAGATGGGCTCTGTTGACCTACATCCAGATCTTCAGACATCAAACTGTGGTCTGAAAAGTAAAGCCGAGTTTTGTCTGCCACATCGAAGTCACTCCTTTATGTCCTTCATGTTGGTATTTTATGCAATCGACACTAATCCTCTTTGGTCTTGCTTGTCTTAAGCAAATTTGTTTGGTTCTGAGATGCAGTTTGACTCTTTGTTTGACTGGAGGCCTCTCCCTCTCCATCTGTGGTGGGTTTGAGGGAGTGTTTGAGGAGAGGGATCTGTGTGACTGAATGTCACTCGATCACTTGATTCATTGCACATGTCATTATCTGAGAGAGATATTTGTGTATGTGGGTCTTGCGGTGATAGATAGTTGTGTCGTCTGAATTCATGACTTACAAGATTCAAGTAAAACTGAGCTTGACTGTGGTTACAAGACATATTCCGAGTTGTTGTAGCTTATGATATACTTTTAACTGCATGTGCACAGGCACCTAACAGGAACATGTTGAAATTAACACTACATGTCCACAAGACGCAGTTAAGTAAATGAATGGAGGGGACATTATATCATATATTTGAGCTAAATGAAAAATTCTCAAGAAAGAAACTCTGGTTTTATCCTGGGATGATTTGGCCCTGATGCTGCCCCTAGCTGATACTTTATAAAGGGGCACTCCACCAATTGTACATATGAAGATCAGTTTGCTAGTCATGGGGAGTACTACAGACTCTGAAAACCATTATAGAGCTGCTCATAGGCTTTGGCTGCTTTGATTTTGAGCATGCCTTTTCAAACCTGTCTCTTGAGTGCCCCAACTTTATGGAAGTCCTTGAAGTACATAAACAGCAGATCTGTTTATGTACAGCAATTTGGACATTCCTGCAAAAGCCTGGATGATGAATGAAGTGGACATGGCAAACCTGTTAGGTTTATGCATGAAAGTCAGACGTGCTACATCCAACCACAAACCCGGCCTTTACACCCTTACTTTAAGGGTTACTTCCTGCATTGGTATTGTCTGTTTTATTTATTATATGGGATTTCCAGGATGTTTGGGGATATTAGAACCTTTATAACTTCAGACAGGTTAAATCACTGTTGTTTTCTATTAACAAAAGGTAGAAGAATTGACATTTCATTGTACAAAGAGTCTATCTGTAGGAGCTTACATGCACATAGTGTTTGACACTGAGCTGACTCTCCCCTCCCTGTTCTTTGTCCGCAAACATCTCCTCTGTGAAACCTGACCGCAGGGACAATCATCATTCCTCAGCTATTAGCACCAAATCTTTGGCCAGGCCTGAATGTGAGGAGATGTTGTGTTGTCAGCTGAAGGGCTCTGGTTTCTTCCTAGATGAGTGGAGAAAGGGGTCAGTGACGCCTGTCAACGACCCCCAATGGCCCCTGGTTTCCTGTCCAGGGACCACTCAATGGCCTCCATTACGTGTCATTGAAGAACCAAAATGGCCTCTGCTCTAGATTTCCACCCAGAGGTCTTTATCATGATAGTTGCTTGGATGAAACTCAAGAGTTTTCAAACTGAATGAAGCAAAAGCAAGCAGTTAAAGATATAGCTACGATATGCATATAGTGATATAGGTAATTTACTATGAAAGGCAATAAGGGTCTTTGTCCATTCTCGGAGATTGAAAATCTTTTCAAGGGTCTAATTTTTCTGTGCAGATGTCTGTGATAAGCAACTGTAACTTAAGAAGGAACTGGAAGACTTGGCCAGCAGGGTGAAGGACACAGACGAAAGTTTGGAAAGTAATTGTTGAGTTTGTTGGATCATTAAAATAAATTAAATTAAAAGAAGCCTGAAAGTCCAAGGAAGCAGCAAGCGGCATAATGTTTAACACAAAGCAACCACATTGGTTTCTTCTTCTGTGTATTTTAAGTGTCCAGCACTGGTGCACTTTGTCTTGTCTACAGGATCTGTTGTTTTTATGTTCTGCATGGCACTGCCAGGTGCTGTAAATGTCAGAGCAATTTTCATCTGAGCCGAAACAAATTTCTCCTGCATGACTCTGTGGGAATTAAAAGGAACTTGAACTTGTTGTCTCACTGCTGGAAAGCTTAAAGCCAACATAGAAATGAAGAGAGCTGGACCCGTGGTGTGACTCGCGTTGCCTGTAGAAATGGTCCAAGAAGACCGTTCAGTGAACCAGCAGTAAAAAGTTTCCACGAGAAATGTCTCGCAGCCTCCTCACTCAACTCGCTCGTTTTGTGGAGCTGTGTTCTCGAGCCTCCTGATCTCGACTCAGTAGGTCAATATTTGCCTATAACTTTTGACCTGTGTGTTTACCCACCGTTTACTCAGTTACTGCCATCACTGCAGTCTAGCTCAGAGAGGCCTTTAATCCGTGGAACCAAAAACCCTGTGTCGAAAAAAAAGCAAAGAGTGAGAGTGAGAGTGAGAGTTTTATTTTTTAAATGACATCCCATGATATGTAATGATTTATAAACTAATACTTGATATGGAAAATATGTTGGGATTCACACGTTGTGGTGATTAACCTGAGCCACACAGTTTAGATGCCTAACACCAGGATATTTAACAGGACAGATTTTTTCCTTTCCAGTCTTTACTAACTTCTCTTCTTTTGTGTACCGTGATGTAAGGTGTTACCATACGTTTCATTGTCAGTTCAGGGCAGTTTCCCACCAATAGTTCAGGTCTGAATCAGTTCCTGAGTTTGTAAACTTGGAGTGTTTACACCTTGGTTCGGTTTCTTTTCACACCAGGAAAGATCCAAGCAAGCCAAAATGCGACACTACAAACCACATGTTCTGGACTGTATCTTTCTGTGAGAGGAAAATTGTTGGTTTGTTCTCCAGCTAGCTGCTGCTATTAGAAACACCTTGCGTGCTTTGTGTACCGCGTAGTTTCCACCACACAAACAAATACAGATATAGTTTGGAACTGGACCGAGACCACTTCTTCTAAAGGGTCTCTAAGTGGTTGATTTGTTCCACACCTGAGTGTGATAACTGTGTTCACACCTGCCCAAACAAACTGCACTAACAGGGCAAACACACCAGGGTTCATTATAACCGAACCAAACAGGTTAGGTGTGAAACCGCCTTATATTGGTGGTGGTGTGACACACTGTGGGACTATAATATTGCATAGTATTTAGGAATTATGTGTCTATCCACAGCCAAATTGTTACAATTATCCAAATTATATATAATACAATTATATATAATAAGGGGCATATATGACACAACCACATCCCTCTTATTAGCAAAACTATACAACCACAGCATCAACAACAAGCACTAACACGGCCTGAACTACTATTACTGCTATTACAATTACTGCCACTACCACATACTGTATGTCACATGTCCATGTGTCTGCTGGTACTAATCCAGACTGCTGTAACCTGCTTTAAATACATCCCCAGACTAATAAACTCATTACTACTCTGCTGTAAAAGCAGTGGGTGAGGAATTCTGTGTGCACACACACACACACACACACAGCCACACTAAGATTATACATTAAAATACTGTGTGTAAACGTGTAGTACATATACACAAATGCAGGCATGAGAACAACATAACACACGTACACTTTCTACATGCTTTTGTACAAACATATTTCCTTTGCTTCACATCTGTACATCCATTCATCGCCGGCTCTACAGTCACCCATAGTGTAGCCGAAACGGTTTGTGTAAAATGTGAAACCGTATCCTCTCTGATTGAATCTGTGGACCTACTGAGTCTCTGGGTGGCTGTGCAAACAAACTGAGCGTCACAACACACACACACACACACACATCACATTTTTTTATTGCAGATACCTGCTTAAGGTGAGAATCTGTAATGGGTTTGTTGGCAAATGGACAAGACAATGGGCTTGCAAAACTATCAAAACAGTATTAAGACACAACATGACTCTGCAGCCAAGAGGCCATAAAACACAGCCTTATCTTTTGTGTTTTATTCCTCAGTGTTCCAGTTGCTTGGCCAAGTCTGTCAGTTTCACTGGTCTGATAGCTCGGATTTCTGCACTGACTCATTCCCTCTTGATATATGTTTCCATCCATCCTCTCCTTTTTTCTTTCTCTCCTTTTTTCTTTCTTTCTTCCTTTTCCACTCTTTCTTTTTCCAAATCAGGCCTCTCGCTTTCTGCTGCCCTCACCAAATCCATGTCTCCTCATGTTTCAGTTTATATCTATTCATTTGTATTTTGGGAGAGTCACATCTTATGGGGTCAGTATAAATGCTCAGGCAGACATGGACTGAATGGCAATGAAACAAAATATTACACACCAGCAAATCACAAAATAGTCATTAGACAAACAACTGACTGAAATAAAGCATTTACATGAGCTAAATCTTTCCAGATGCTTTAACCTTGGATGCCCAAAGGATTCGGGGTCTCAGAGAAGGCCAAGCTGCTGTCATTTTAAAGGACAAAATAACTGCAATAGCTGCCTTTACTTTGATTTTGACAAGGGTGATTTTGTATAGAGTGAAGCTGTTGGATATGTTATGTTGAAAGCTATTTCAATTCTACGTTTCCAAACATCAAATGACAGCGGCTTGGCCTTTCATGGTGTAGAAACTGGGGAAGCCTGAGGAAAGCAACATTCAGAGTAATGTAGGGTCCATTCATCTATTCTGCCCTCAGAACTCACAGACACACTATTCTCCCCATTTGTGTCAATGAAATTTTATTTTTTTATTAATTTTGATTTGCTTTCCATCATGCTACCTGCAAACACTACCCGCAGCATCTCTTTTATTATTAATATTACAGCTTGTTGCTGCTTTTTTAGTTATTTCCTTCGAAAGATCTGATGTCTACACTAAGCCTCAGCAGCACTGACAGAGCTTAACGCTTCAAATAGCCCTGGCTTGGTAGGCAGAAACTTCTTTCCATAAAAGAATTCCTTTGGCAAGCTTGGTGACCAGTTCCCAAAAAAACTACTATTATTGAGCCTGTTGACTATTTCTCAAGGCCAGGCATCTCCACATGCAGACACGCAGACGTTATTGAGAAGATCACTAACAATATCTTCTGACACATAAATCCAGGAAAGTGTACAGACTGAATCTAGCGTGGCGCCAGTGTGGCGTAGGCTTCATTTACATTCCAAGACAATGCTACACCTAAATAAAAGGCATGATACCAGTGTGAACACCTGCAGCATACTATGTGTATGAGTAACACATACTGTATATGCTATTGAAAGTGTGTGTAAATCGTTGGCATAATCATAATCTGATACTCAGGTAAGAATGTACAATATCCTGGATACTGTTCATGGAAAATTATAGTCTGTCCTAAAAAAACTTTTGCGACCCAGGCTGCATCCTGACCTTTGACCTGGAAGCTCTGCGATGGCTTTGGATGTGGCTGTGGGAAAGTGGAGTGATAAAAATGAGGAAGACGAGTCATATGAGTCAGGTGAGTCAAAGCGGGGGTGTCGGAGTGGCAGCATTTCTTGTTTGGACAGCAGTTTCCTTGGTTGTAGAACAAGTGACGGGCAGGTTAACTCCTGTAAGGAGGGGATGTTTTACCTGATTTCTCTTTGGTGCCTCTCTCTTTTACTTAACAACTATACAGAAATATTCAGATTTATTACAGCTTGAAGCAAATTTTGTCTAGTTTTGGCCATATTGGTAATGCTGAGATCTGGAAGTGCAGCGCAAACACTAAATGTAAGTCCTATGGGGGACGCAGCAGCAGTCTGGTTCAGCTAACAAACTGTACTTGTTGTAATTTTCTGTGCACCCAGTTTCATTATTACATTCATTATTACATTATTGCTGGCTTTGTTGTAGCAATGTTACTGTAAAGACTAAAGACTCATTTGTTCCGGGAATACAACAAATGTGACACATTGGCTCCATAAAGTTCAGCATATCGTGTGATATATTATATGAGAATTGTTGTCTAGCTTGATTGTACTGTGATTGATAATGAACGGAC
>JAVQJD010016584.1:0-24662 GCA_036023655.1 Nannoperca australis | reverse complement strand
ACACACACACACACACACACACACACACACACGAGACTTTGTTCATGTTCCACAGAACACTCTATATGATATGATACGATACGATACAATACTACTGACTTTCATGATCCCCTGGTATTCCTCTAGGGCCAGCAGGAGTTTGACATTTGTGCATCTTTTCCTCTGAATCTGATTTATTACTGTATTACTGAACTTTTAAATAAAGTCTCTGCAAAAGGCGTTACTGCTTGTAAGTTACTGCTTAGCAAGGGCATTTAATGCCCTTTTGTTACGGAACATTCACCTTGGAACTGGCAAATTTCTAAACAGAAAAGGCGATCTGAAATTCTTCTTTGAACTCTGAGTTTCCAGAGACGTAGTCACACAATGTGGCATGAGTCTACATGGCGGCATTCATAGTGAAGAAACTTCTACAAAGAAGAGCTGATGAGTTTGACTTCATGATAATGACAGTAACGGCTCCGATCCATGGCAACAGAATTGAACAAGTGTATGGAATTTAACACAAAGCAGAATTATGTTTGCTTCAGGTGCACAACGCACCGTGCAGAAGTGAATCTGGAGCTGAATGAGGTCTCACTCTGTTTATGGTCATTCTACTTCTTTCTTTGAAAAAGTAAGAAAGAAAGTGAAAATTGACCAATCTACAACACCATGAACGAGTATCTTAAGTACTCTAGTCTTCAATTCACTTCTTTCTCTATATTTATTTTATTTCTTTGTACACATCTATAGTAAGGTTCAGGATAGATCACCTATTAAGTGCATATTTTTTGTCCAGTATGCTGTGGACAAAAGTGTAATAAGCACAAATGTACCCTTAATGCCAAATTTTTTTCTTTTCCCCTCATTTCTTGGTAAAAGCCCTAATGGTAGAATAAAGACTGATTATGTGGTGAAAGCCTAATCATTCCATCATTGTTCACCTTGTGTTCCACATCTATGCTTAACTTCCCTTTTCATTTTATTTCCTAATGCCTTCATTCTCATGACTTGTCTCCAGACCATTTTTCCCTCGTGCACTCTTTCTTTCGCTTGCACTCCTACACTCTCTCTCTTGACCTACCTGTCAAGGAGATAGATACCTCTTCATACTTTCTTGCCTTATACTCGCGCTTACACACACACACACCCACACACACACACACAGTCTGTCAGCTTCCCTTTGTATCCTCGATCCTGCTCTCCCCATCCCTTTTCTAGACCAAACAGAGGACCCCTACTGTTCATCTCTTCACTAGTACTGGAGCAATAATTAAATAAATAGTTTCAACACATTTTATTCCTCTTAACTTCTCTGTCTCACTCTCTCTGTCATACAAACACATACGTACTTCTTCACTGGCAAGGGCGTGACACTGCCTGAGATGAGACCTTTATGAGTGTGAACAGGCCATGTCACTGGAAGTCTCAAGAGGGCTGGCCGCATACTCACACACACACATTCACACACACGCACACAACTTAACACCACTTCGGTCCCCCAGTCACATCCTTGGAAGGGAAAGGCATTAAAATTACATGACAAGCACACCTTGGTCTAACCATACCCACAATCCGTGCTCATGGGATACCCTTTCAGCCACATCAAATGGTAAAGCTTTTGACCTCCGTTTGCCCTAGCAGACTCTGTGCAGACTCACCACACGTACACAGACACACACACACACACACACACACACACACACACACACACACACAGTCCTCTGTGCATACACTGCAGATCCTTCCTCAATCGCACCCTATCTGCCTGAAACTCAAATTACATTTTATGTCCGGTTTACTATTGATTTTACCCTCGCCACCTTCACCAACTACACCCCATGCACCCACACAAACACACACCCCACATCCAATCTGTTTCCTTCCCCGCCTCCCCTTTCATTCTCCTACTCATGTTCACCCTCCTGCTCCTCTCCTACACTTCTTTCATGTCCTCTCAACCCATTCATTCTTCCTTATCACTCCCTTTTAGAGCATCTCAGCAGAATGCAGTGCATGTATGTGTGTGTGTGTGTGTGTGTGTGTGTGTGTGTGTGTGTGTGAGCGTGCATGTGCATCGATCACAGAAGAGATGAATAATGAAGACATTTCTTAGCAAATAATTAGATATGCAAGTTGGCACACACAATAAATAAATATGTGCATCCACAAAAGGTGAGCCTACGCGTACCTGCATGCTTTCTCTCACACACCACCCACCACACACACACACACACACACACACTGTCTCCCTTAGCAAAGTCATAAAGTATGCAGAGAAGTGGACTGGCGCCAAAACAAGCCGTTGGGCTTTGAGGTCTCATTTCCATGTTGGAGCCCATTTTAACTAGCAGACGGACTCATCGTTAATAATTAACACTTACAGTGATGCTCAAGAAACAAAACTCTGACATAAACAAGGGAGAATCTCGACTACCCAATATAGAGATGCACACACATGAGCAAAAGGGCTGAGCTGAGGAACTAAGTGCACCACAAGGGGGGCTGTTTATTCCCCACAATCCACCTCACCTTTTCAAGGTCTTTGTACATTTACTTTTCACATTATTCTGCGCCTGTTGCTTCAGTCACTCTACAAAGAAACGGCTGTTTACTTGTCACGCACTGATGACTCACCCAATTCTTTTACCCGTCTTTCACCTTTGCATTCTTTCTCTTTTGTGCAAAACTGGCCATGTACTTAATCCTCCCTGTTTTTCCAATTCCATTTTATTCATTTTTTTCCTTCTATTAACTCACCTCAAAGCTGGCAGCTCGAATCTTTATGCACCCTGTTCCTTTACTTTCCTCCCCAGTTTCTTAAATTTTTCCTCTTGGCAGCTTAAAGCCCACCTCGTTCCTGCCTCAGATGTGGACATCCCTAGTGGATGCTGGTTAGACAGGCCCGTCACTAAACTGCTGGCCAGAGAGACAGACATCAATATATTACCACTCTGCTGCCCCTACTCATCTGTAGAGGAATAGGATGGGGCGGGAGAGGAGGGGGAGCAGTTGGGTGGGGAGGTGAAAAAGAGAGGGAAGTAAAACGAAGGGAAAAAATTTTAGGTGGGGCCTGCCATCCCTCAGTCTGTGCTGTCTGATTTACAAGCCTATTGGATTTTAGACAAACATGAATCACAGCTCCATAGAGGCATTGCTCCCTGACAGAATGAATGAGAGACATCACTCCGAGAGTGTGCATGTATGCGTGTGTGAGAGGGGGGAATTAGAGAGTGACAGGGGTATATTTAAACCTCTACAAAAATATATTTCTGTGGCAACAATGAAGCTTAGTTAGTGTCCTCTCATGTTCACAGTACTGCATTCTCCCTTCTCTGACAAGAAATGGTTCTTCCATTGTTTCAGTATACTGGATTCAACGATCTGTATCCATAGTTGCCGTGCATAGTCGTGTAGTTTTCAGATCTTTTACTTAAGTTAAAGTACCGATATCACACTAAATACTCCATAACAAGGAAAAGTCCTGCATTAAAAATTTGACTAAAGTAAAAGTATGTGTGTTTTATCAGGAAAATGTACTTTAAGTATCAAAAGTAAAAGTACTCAATGCAGAGAATGGCCCTAGTGAGTGTTATACTATTAGACCATTAAATTATTATTACTCATGCATTATTAGCATTTAACCATTGTTGTTGCTTGAGGTGGAGCTAATTTTTAATTATTTTATATAGGGCTGCAACTGATTCAGATGTCTCGTTTGGTCCAACCAACAGTCCAAACCTCAAAAGAATTACGTTTCATCTACATTTCACAATCTGTGTTTGTGGAGATTTTATGACGCTTATCTTGACCTGAATTACCTTCTTAGCATTGGTCAGGTACGATCTGGCCGCCTCCTTCAATGAATTCCACTCCTCCGTCTCCTCCTCTGTCACTTCCCTTCCCTCTCTTTCTTGCTGCTCCTTTGCTTTTTCCAACTGGAGGTTGCACACCCAGCCGGACAGATACCACACCTGGGAGGCAGAGAAAGACAGGCGGGTTGGGAGGGGGGGGGCGTAAGGCGCAGGAATTCAGACAGAGAGAAAGTGTTCTTTGTTGCAGTAAGTGAGCTGTGACAAGGGAAACAGATTTGTAACCCTCACAGAGCACGTCTGCATGAAATCCCACCATCCTTCTTTGACAAATGGGTTTCACACATATAACATGGAAGCACAAATACACACAAGCAATCCATCACTCACATAATAACTGTCAACCTGATCCAGTCTTGACATACACTCATTTACAAATGCATGGATGTAAATACTGTAGCTCCACAATTAATTATAATTTGACCATCTGTCACAACCAGTGCGTTTTTCTGTCTATAGCAAAAATGCACTTTAATGAAACGTACACTAAAACATAATATAATTAAATAAAAAATGTATTTCCTCAAATATATTCTCTGTATTTCAAATGCATACTCACAAGTTATGTTGTGGACAATATTAGCTTGCTATTAAATTAGAGGAGAACATATGTTTCAATATTCTCTTTATCTAACTGTTAATTATTTTATTATTATTATTTTAATTATATATTTCTCAAGGGTGTCTTTCTGCCTCGATAGAAATCGTGGAGGAACAGAAGTACCACAGTCTAGGGGCCCGTCTCAGAAAGGGAAGGATTAGCGGGCTAACGTGAACCCTTGGCCTCGACTCTGGTTTTCTGGTTTCATATTGGTAGTTTAATTCTCAGCTTCTCATCATTATGGTAACTTCAGCTCCACACCATACCTGCTCCAGAGAATGTTATGTTCAGGGCCATTAAATACAAAAATGTTAAACACTCCTCAGGTATCCACTCTCTGGAAACATTTGAATCACGATTCCTGTGGCTGGGTTTTGATAACCTTGGATACAAAAAAAAAAAAATATATATATATTTTACTGGAAAATGCTGCAAATGTGCGGGACAAGGAAAGTTGAAAGGTGTGTACTATTGAATTAACAGGTAGTGAGAAGGACACATTTTTTGTGACAATGCAGAATCACTTGATAATGACATGTGAATGTCTGCACGGTTTCCAGCCAAATGACCTCTTTGGCAAAAAAAAACTGCATCCATAAATAACAGGTAGTTTAGATGACCAGTAATGAAAAGAAATTTACTGTGCATATGCATGCTTTGTCCATTACACTGCAGCTATTTACTGGAACACGAGAGAGACAATATGAAACACAGTGAGACACTGAACACAGATTCAAGGTGACAACACAATACTGTATGAATGAAAAGTGCGAATACCATTCATTAATGGTAGGCTGTAATAAGTCTCAGAGTTTAAATTTATATACATTTCCTACTTTTACAGTGAAATTGCCAAGTGCCATGTTTATATAACCCAATTTTTATTTCCTTTCTATGCATATTAAATTTTGCAACTACAATGGCCACTTCATAAAAAAAGCATCCACACACTCCAGTCTGTGCAATATTCCCTTCAAGTCAAGCTTTTGATGGACTTTCTACAAGCATCATGTTGGTTCAATTGCCACATTTTCACAAAGGAGACCAACAGTATCATCTTATTTTCAATTCAAAGCTTTTGATGAATCAATGTGGCAATGACTAAAGCTATTTTATTCAAAATGCTGCCTTATTTATACAACATGCCAGCAGCTGGATCGGATTGGGCCAACAGAGCGCAACCAGGTCAATCACTGGAAAAACAATATAAAGTCAAGAATAATAGACAATTATCTTGTCTCGCTTCAGTAGGTTAACTTTCTTCTATTATAACATAGTACTGAATTTGCCCAAACTATTACATTTCTTGCAACATCTGTTTTTTCAGCTCAATGTATTCGCAAATAGTCGGTAATAATTAAGCCTCTTCTGTTGCAAACTATCAACTATAAATCCTTAGCAAGATTCTGACACCAGATGTGTTAGCATCACTCAAGTCAAGACAGTGCCACGTAGAGCTGATGTTAAGGGCCTCTTAACAGGATGACTGACCTTAAATTGTGATGAAAATATGTTTTTTTTTGAAAAATGGAATAGAACATTATTCTGAAATAATTCCACTGCTGCACAGAGTTCAAACAGTGAGTGGAGGTATATTTTTAACTAAGTCAGTAGGCTGAAACACACCAAAATCAACTTGTTCTCTTTCTCTTCCATAATCACACTTTTATTTCCTGTTCCATAATCACAATAATCACTGCTGCTTTGCTTGCTTTTCCACCTCTAAGCCCAATCATGTTCAACGCTCACTGAACTTGGACTCTGGAGGTGTGTGTGCACCTCTCATCTAAGGCAAAAAGATCACCCACCCACTGTTCTTGAAGCACCAAGATACAAATATTAGCTTTATTCATTATTCATTGAGGGCAGAGGCAGTAGAGACCTGCACCTCTGCCAAATCAACCATTTAGCTAACAAACGCATCAAGGCATGCCACACTGAATTCAGAATTGCCGCTCAGCATGCTGAGTGGGAGGCTACCCCCTGCAGCCATACTTATCAGAACAACAGCAGCACAGGATAAATGTAGTAATGTTGCAGAACCAGCAGTATGACATTTTTATCACTGAAAGATTTCTGTGAATGCAGAAGCTAGAAAAAGGAAATGTGTTCTTGTATTTATATTCAACAGAGAAAGAGTGAAATTGGGTCACTTAAATTCCAAATCTTAACTTCGCCCCAAATTAGAAGCACTGCATGTCTCCAAAACAGCTCAAACAAAGGTTAGAGAATTCTTACAGATGGTCCACTGTGAAATATTTGTGTGTGCATGTGGAAAAGTTGGCTTGTGCATCTGCAGCCAAAATTAAAACATGAGAAAGTTAGCTAATTAAGACCTTCAGACTTCAAATCCACGCTTCCCTTCCACAACCCCAGACAGGAGCGCACATAATAAAGTAAACGCTGTGTCTGTCAATCAAATCACTGGGACTATTGTCATTTCAAAGTGAAGGCACATCTTAGTTCCCATATGGTGCTGCTGAAGGAAGAACAAAAGCATCATGAATGAACGGAATACCTTTGAAACAAGATTTGCAAGGAACTAGCTATTGTTTGTGCAGACTTAACATTTTATAAGTAAGGTTCCAACTTTGAGATACGCAAGAGTGCGACGACGGAGGCGAGAGCCAACAACTTATCTACTGCACTTAAGAGAGGAAATAAGAAAGGGAGTAAGACAAAGGGGGGGAGGGGGGGAGTGTAGTCGTCAAATGTCATATTCTTCCGACTTCATAATATGACTCTAGCAACATAACTGTGATATGATCTGACAAAACACTTTCTGACCATTACATCTGGTGACTGTATGCATGTGTGATTGGCTGTAGGCCCGCTCAAATCAAAAGTGTCACAGCTGTGAGTCTCTGAAGAGAGTTTAAAAGTTCAGCCCCCTGAAGACTGCTCTCAATCTGTCATCTGAGGGGTGTGTGTGGGAGGCTGTGCCTGAGGGGGAGTGTGTGTGTGGGGGGGGAGAGAGAGAGAGAGAGAGAGAGACACACTGCTGTGCTCTTCTATCAGACACTCAGTGGCACACCTTCACTTCCTCTGCCACTGACAGTGGGGATTTGGAGCACAGTGACAGCACATAGTTCCTACTAAAGCACAGAAAATGCTGTCATTTACGCCACTCCCTAATAAGCATTCAGGTTCTGAGTCGTACTCTGTGTGTGAGCACGCAAGTAACGCAAAAGTATGGGTGTGTAGATGCTCGCACACAAACCGTGGCTTGGCAGAAGCAGCTAAGTGCTCAGGTTGAGGTTTCTTCTTCCCACTGGGGTGATGAAAGATTTGCATACAAGTTGGTCTGATCTACTGTGTAATAATAATAATAATAATAATACTTCATGCAAAGGGACACATAAAAAGATAGCCCTTAATCCTGTGTATTGTCAGCTAACATACAGGTACACACACATCCCCCAAAACTGAGTTTGTTCCAGAATCCTCCATTAACAGGGACAGATAATTGGACTGAACTGCTATTTTATCTGTTCCTAGATTTAATGCTCTCTTCGATTCTGCCATTGGCAGCGATGTACTTACTTATAGCACTTGTGATTCATCACCAGCCCTTACAATTTTTGATGAGACATCTTGTTGTTTTCGATCATGGTTCTATGCACTTTATGTAAAGCTCTTATTTGGAAGTCGCTTTGGATAAAAGCGTCTGCTTATTGCCTAAATGTAAATGTAATGTTATTTAGCCATTGTGTTCATGATTTCTTATTGGCTGGGATATTTTTTTTCCTTTTGCTCTGGTCAATCAGTAAGGGCAAACTGATGAAGCTGTGACTATGAGCTGTCCATTGAAGGATTTTTAAGACAATCAAAGAAATGCGGAGATCAATAAGTTGACTTAAAGCTGCATCGATCTCATCTGCACACCATTTATCTGTTGCTACTTTTCAGGGATATAACTAGGTAGCTATGTAGGAAGTTGTTGTTCCCATTCTTAATCCCTACAAAGCTCGACACCAGACCAACTGGTAGCGCTGAACAAATCGGTGATGTGAGTGGCGACTCTGAGGTCTGGAACTAGGTTAGAGACCAGTTGGAGCAAAACAGCCAAAACAAACAAAAAACTGATTAGAATCTGCTGACATTTTTTGACACTAATAAAAAATATGAAGGACAGCCAACTACCACATTTTTTACAAGACAGCCCAGACATCACTTCATTGCTTACCTGGATGACTTCATCATCCTCCTCCAGAAGACCCTCCAACACATCTACCGCCATCTAATGCAGAGAGAGAGAGAGAGGGGGTTGAGAAACTGAAATGAGATTAGAAATGATCTTTATAAAGAAAAAACCTCAGAGAATAGTCATACCAGAAAAAAACTTTTTAGGTTTAACAAGTTCATCAGTACACATTCACAGTCTCTGCTGCGATACAGCCTAAACTTGCACAGTCAAACAAGCTGTTGTTGCACACAACATCTCTCAGGCAGCACGATCAATCAGAGTGATCAGAGGATCCGATAAGCGTCTATAAGACCAGTGTCCCATACACAACTTCGTCGATACCAACAAGACAACAGACATGGCCGTCGATAGACACACTCACCAGTGCTTATCGCACAGTCAATAGTCACTTTGGCTGCTCTGTTCGATAGCCCTTTTAATCCATTTACTGACATAAGCAGCCAATATATTCTTACCATCTGCACCACTCCATAGGACGCAGGAACTAAATACCACAACCCCAGATCCCCCCCCCCACACCCACACACACACACACACACACACACACACACACACACACATATCCGGGGAGAACCGGTTTGATGTCGCAATGAAGTTTAATGTTTCGGGTCTCAAAGGAGTTTAATGTTCGGTGACCTTTGCCATAGAGCATCACTGTCTGGGTCAGTTTCTGTGGGAAGTTTCTATTACAGAAAACAGACCTTGACTAAAGTAGGCTGTGTGTTTGTTTTGCTCTGCTTCTCTCCTTGCGGATTCTGTGGTTGTAGCGCGTGTGCGCGTGTGTGTGTGTGTGTGTGTGTGTGAGGCCCCAGGTGATGATATATTGATTTTTGTCAACTTCAGGTTGGAGGCGACTGTTAGCCAATCACCCATGGTGAAGGGCAAGAATAAAAAGACACGCTCGTGCCCTGTGCACGCACACACCACTGCACAGTCAGACACTACAACAAAGCTTCACACAACAGTGAGCACAACAAGCAGCACTTGTTTCTTGTTAAGGCAGTCTTATTAGCTGCAGAGCTTTCTCATCCCCCCCTGCTCTTTGGAGTTCTCTTCTCTTTTCATTAAGCCTGCGCGCTTCCGGTGGTGATAAAGAGGTCAGTTGCCTGGGTAGACTGGGGGAGCGTCAGGTTAATTGAGAGTATCTCGTTAAGTGCGTGCAGATGTGCATGCCAGGGCGTCAGATGATTGATTGCTAGACCAATTATCAGCTGAAAACCCATTGTCCTTAATTAATTAATGGATGATTAAAAATACACAAACAAAAACACCTAATCCCAGCTGATGATGAATGGATTCATGCCCAGCGTCAGAATTATCGACGCGACTTTCATTGTATCAGGCCAATGTGACAGGCGCGCACACACAGAGCATAGAGACACACACACACACACACAAACACACGCACACACACACACACACACACACACGCCAAGCAGTAGATATAAGAGATAGGAGTAAAGATCTGTCTGGGTATTAAACAACTGATAGAGCAGGCAGTTTTGGAGCAACAAAAATAGAACAAGAGATAACTGGGAGCCAGGATAAATGCGCAATGAACCATTATATTGTCTCCAACTATACTCCTTCCTAACTACACTGGTCAACCCAGGGGCAAGTGATTAAAGATTCAGAGATTCTTAAGCTGCTTCACGCTCTAAACAACAACAAGATTAATATTCCGTGAAGACAAGGGGAAGAGAGGGGGTACTCTGAAGGAAAAAGTGAGGACGGAAGGGTACAAAAAAAAAGTATCTTAATAAACAATGTAAAACTGGTCCATGAACAATAGTGCACCACAAAGACACACACAGACACAAACACACACGCCAAAGAAACTATGTACATGCTGTCCTCTTTATTTCAAGACCTGTTAAAGAAAAAAAAAAAGCAGCACTCTGGGGAGGAACTCATTTATAACGGCCATTGTGTGCGTGTGTAGTTTGCGTGTGCATGTGCGTGTGTGTGTGTGTGTGTAATCTTCAGGCAATTTTGTTTAACAGAATCATTTTACCGGAGCGCACAGCAGAGACAGGAGAAAGACAAATCACTTTACAAGCGAGGGCAAGCCGTATCTCTAACACACAGAAACCCATACAAACACTCACACACACACACGCACAAACAGGGACGTCTACACTTAAGTAAATAAATCCTGGGGATGTCGGCGCTAACTGTACTTGCAAGCAACATTGGAAAGTACAAGCTGTGCTCCATCGTGAGCTAAATTTAAGAACAGAAAAGTTCAACGAATAACATGAAAGTAAACAAGAGTGACAACAACAAGGAGAGTAACTAACCATCAGCTGCTGTGACAACTACGCCGAACAGACACCTTAATGGCTGTCAGGGGAGTCCGTCTGTCTGTCTGTCTGCTACGTGGCAAGAGAATAAGTGATGGTGATGGGTGATGATGATGGTAATATGTGTGTCTGCTTGTTTGTGCGTGAGTTCTCGGAGGGCCACAAAGTACATTTAACATACAAAAGCAGTGAAAAACTTTCTCAAATTGAACCAAACAGTCCAAAACCAAAGACATTCTGTTCACAATTACACAATTGTTGCTGATTGAATAACCGATCAATCATTTCATTGGTTTAGTCTATAAAAGATCAGTAGAAAGAAAGAAATCCCCACAGTGATACCATTCTCCCATATTTAAGGCTGGAACCAGTGGATGTTTAGGGTTATTCAGTGGTAAATGACTAAAAAGAATAATTCGATTAGGAAAATCATTGTCAATAATCTTCTATCTATTACCAAATCTATTAAATTATTTAGTTGCCAGAAACTGGCTCGGAAATACTTAAAGAAAACATCAAGCTGCTGGACAACGATACCTAAACAGTTGTCTCACTTATGCTGCTTTCAAGCACCTCATGTGCTTCTACTTAATTTCCATCGCAGCTACGGAAATCACCAAAACATTTGGCATGCATTCAAGTGTTTCTCCTCAAAAACAATAAAAAGAGAGAGAGAAAAAAAGACCTTGAAAAGCAATTTTTGATGACTTTTTTCCCCCTTCCAAATTAAGTGGCACAGATCCACGTCTCGCTGAAACAGAAGACTGAAGAGAAGAGCAGCACTCGTGAAACTCATTAGCCAACAGTTTTTGTCAATGCCAATTTATTTACCAAGAGCATGAGACAATAACATAATGCAACACTTCTATCATCAGTTGATAGAATGCTCTTGACCCTTTATTATAGGTACCTCAAGAATCATAAACTGACAAATAGCAACTTAACCAAATTTACTTTCAAAGTAAGCAAAAAAAATTATAAAAAGATTTTATACAAAAACCGCTGCAAGAGTCAGGACACACTTTCCTACTTTGGGTTTATCATTACTATTGCACAGACTGCCCACTGGCACTGAATTTGTGACCACCTCTATTAATGTCATAAGAAATTAATTCGCTTTCATGAAATAAACCCTAAGAAACCTTCATAAGAAAAAGGGCAGAGGTGCTAATTCAGATAGCAAAGGTCATATGTTTAATGTGTGAGGTTCTTGTCACCTAGTGACATCACAAACGATGAGATGCATTGACAGCCTCTGGGCAAAAAAAAAACCAAATTGACATTTTGTGTGATTTAATCGGTCACCATCATGCACTACAATGATGTGTATCCACCCCCCCCAATAACGAGCGAGATACATACACCCAGATAATTTCGCCAAAGTAAATCGCGCTCTGACATTTTTTTGTTCTATTTATCCAATTTACTACAATTCAAACTCAAACCACATAATAGATTGAGTGTACAAAGCCAAATTGCATTCACAACAGGGCTTTTTAGACAGAGAACATGGTAGTGCTATTCTAAAAAAAACTATTATTTACTAGAAATAACTGTATACTCAGAAATACAACAATTGCTTTAATATGTTTCTTTTTTTCAAAGCCGTGGCTCAGTTTGGACCAAACTAAATATTCAATGTGGGGGGGGGGCTGTCAAATCGTCGCACTCTGGCATCATGCTACGACGGTAGCCTTCAAACAGATAGCTCTAGAGTCTGGGAGAACACAACTTTACACTGAGTTTAGAGTCGTGAATAGATTTTTTGTCCACAGGGAGAGATAGTGAGCACGAAAATTAGTGTGTGTGTGACAGAGGAGTAGAGGAAGAAAACAGAAGAGAAAACGTTCCTATTAAATTTGGCTAAGTCCCAGTCTGGTAGAGACGGACAGATAGCTTGCTTCGACTCTACTTCCACCCTTAAGCTCAATTTTTGTCAGAAACTTAAAACAGTGCTGGTTCCTAAAAGCAAAGATGAGCAAACTTGTGCATGGAATTGTGTATGCATATGTGCGCACACAGCAAACTATTCACGTTATAAAGCCCAGAATGTGTGCAGTTTGCGTTTCGGGCCTGATGACACCAACAGGAGGATGAAGACAAATGACATGTCAGAAACTGTGGACCGAGACGTTGTCATTTTACTGATACACCTGACAGCCCATGTCTCCCTCACAGACACACACACACACAAACACACACATGCACACTCAAAAGATACAACTGCAGCTATGCCGTTTGGGAAGCCGTGAGGGGAAGACACTGTTCTCATTTCCTGTCAGTGATAACCATAAACCATTCAACAAGATTGACTACAAATTAATCAGTGGATCACAACAGAAAATAGCTGAACTGCCGTTTGTGTGGCAGTAATCACAGAAAATGACTTTGAGCCTTAATGACTGCTAGGGTTTTAGCACTGAACTGAAGGCAGTAAGCCAGCGAAATCAAGGCCATTAATGCTGGAAATTGATGAGTGATTTTGAAACGCACTGCATCACAGATATGGCAGCTTCCTTTTCTTTTTTTCCTCCTTCTTCACGTCCCTCTTCCCCTGTGCACCCCCTAACCCCTATCCCTATCTGTAAATACCACTCTTCAATTATTGACACTGAACTCCGGAGGGGATAAAGACCAGGCATGGCCTTCCCACCTTCAGTGTTATTCACTAGAAAGGAAAGCACACAAACACATAGGCGCGCGCGCACACACACACACACACACACACACACACACACACACACACATACAAATGCCAGGCAGCCCTCCCACCATGAGACATATGCAGACCAACAGCGTGCGAACACACAACATTTTACCTCGTATTCCTCTGACTCGATGAGCAGTTTGGCTGTGGTGATGCGAGACTCGTATGGAGGGATCTCACTCTGGAGAAAAAGCACAAGGCCGCCACCTCTTCAGTGAGTGTTTACACAAGCTTCCACAAGCATAGTTCTTCCTTTGTCTGATGATAACAACGATCCAATTTCAAGGTACAAAACGTTCTTCAGCTATGTGGCTGTTAATCACAGTGAAAGTGTCGGCAGGCTGAGTTCCTGCTCCTGGAGATAAGAGTCATAACATTGGTGCCACTGGGATTTTTATCTCAAATCATCACCTCACATTTGCTCCGTATCTGAATGCAAACTCAGGCTCCATTTATTTAGAGTCACGTAGAACTCGTACTAACTTTGACATCATGGCCATTCCTTTCTCTTTGTTGATTTCCCTGTAGCAAATTTGCTTACTTCTCCTTTATACACTTTCCTGGTGTTGCCTTGTACCTTTATATCCGCTCTCTCTTCACACACAAAACACTAAAGCACACAGTTTGTGAAGAATTTGTTCCATCTTTTATTTTTTATTATCCCTCGTTTCATTATCTCTTACTTTTTATCTCTACTGGTGTCCTTATGTTTGCGCTCACTGCAAAGCACACTGTGACAATCTTGTTAGTTGAAAGTGCTTTATAAATAAACTGGGATCTTATGAGGGCTGGTTGCTGTCAGAGAAATACCAAGTGCGGCTCCAACTCACCTGCATGTCTTCCTCTGTGCTGGAGGAAGCCGCACTCTGTTTCTGGGCAGGAAGCCACAATCCCACACTCTTCAACAGGTATTCTCTGCCTTCCTGAAAACAGAAAAATGCATATACGTGATGTAAATACACACAAGTATGACTGTACATCTCAACCTGCAAATACGCACACAGACACACAAATCGACTAAAAAGGGAAATCACGTGATGAGTTCAAACCAGCTATTACAGGCTGGATCCTGAATGCTCTATAGATAAACAACCTTTTGAATAATTGGAGTTAAATTTTATTTTATTTCTTTCCCGAATCATTACATGCATAGAATTTCAAAATAGACCGCTGTTGAATGTGGGATGCTGTGAAGTGTGACTGGAGCCAGCCTGACCCCTACAGCATACAGCTAGTATCACAGGTCCACTTTAGCACTACAGAATCTCTTGTTTTTATCCTCTGGTGTTTTATGATGTAAGAGCATGTCGAGTTTTTGAAAACGGTTTTGTGTTTCTTTGCTCAGGTTTGGCGATATCCACTGCTGACACCTTGGCAATACAAAAGGAGGTGATCTGAACTGTATTTGTAGCACGCACTGAAAAATCATGCCTTTCTACAAACAATGAAGTGGTTACTCAGAATACTCGAGAGGTTTTCTGAACTATTTTCACTGCATTTTTATTCTCTGTGTGAAACAAACACATCATGAGTAGCGGTAAGACTACATAAAATTGTTCCAAGAAAACACAAAAAGAGGGTTATTATGTCTTAAAATATGAAATGCCAGATTTGACATCATTACGAGTGCAGCGACTTTTATTCAACAGCAGTAAACTGTAAAAAGATTAAACTCATTTGTTTTATTCAACTCAAAGAAACCTTAATGAGCTGAACAACTCACAAGTGGCAAGTTTTTATCTCTTCTAATTCCTTACAAAAATAAAATGATACACATTCTTAAGCTGAAGTTTCTCACAGAAAGGTTTTGCCTTGAATGTTGTCTGCCTTTAATAACGGTTGGTAAAGGCAGCAATACTTTAAATATCTCTTGAATTTTTTGCATTGAATCATTAAGACATTTTTCCAAACTCATTGTCAGATGCTTCACGCTTCAAAGTTCTTGTGGCTTTGTTTCCAAACAGAGTCCAATAGGCTGCTGCTCCCTCATCTCTCTCTTTATCAGATGACTATATGACCTCAATGATCTGCCCAGTAATTAACATTCCTATCAGCATGACCTGTCTGTGTGTGTGCGTGTTAATGTACGTGTCCATCTGCTGATTAATGGCATACAATTCAATTTGCTCAGAATAATTAACTCAGCAGATTCACGCTTTAATGTGGTGATAAGTCATCTCGAGTGTGTGTGTGTGTGTACTGACCTGGTTTCTCTCTGTACTGAACAGGTAACTGGCCATGAGCTGTAGAGCCTCAGGGTTGTCATGGTGATACTGTAATGCTCTCTCAATGAACTCTCTGCACTTGTCTGCAGCTCCCTCTGTCATGCTACATGCACACACACATAAAGACAAATTTCAACTCATTACCAAAGCAGTAACATGAAATTGGGTTATAAGCTTCAAGAGGGTAATTCGGTGTGCTCCAGTACCAGAGGTCTGCTAGGTAAATCTCAGCAATAGAGCAGTAGGCTACACAAACATCCTTTGGTGTGGGCAGCTCAGAGTCCTCATCTGATGGGGCAGCAGCTCCGGCCTGAGCCTGTTTAAAGAGTAGAGGGCAGATGTCTTGAAAGGTGTCACTTCCCTATATTCCCAGAGAAACTCCATCTGAATAGGCCTTTTTCCAACGGAGGACATTTTGACATGTCACAGTAGGAAAAGCAGAGGTGTAAATAATGAAATGAATGATGGTTGAATTCCATTTTGCTGCTTCAGTTACAGGGTCTGGTATTGTTCATGCTGGCTCACTGTCACAGCTTAATAGAACAGATCTGTTAATGTTTTAGTAACATCAGTGCTTTTCCTACTATGACAAAGGTCTATGAAGATTTAAACTATACATAATAGCTTGTCATGCCTCATCCTTGTTATATAAAAATGTTGTTCCAGTCAATTTTTTTATAAATACTGTTAGAACAGTTACTTAAATTGGACGCCAAGTATGTCTAATACAATGCAATCCATTTAGTGTCATTCAGTTGAACTGAAGCTGCTCTATATGTATGCGATAGATAGATAGATAGATAGATAGATAGATAGATAGATAGATAGATAGATAGATAGATAGATAGATAGATAGATAGATAGATAGATCAACAGCACCCTCTTGTGAAGATATTATACATAACATTACATTAATATTAAGCCTTGGGTGCAGTGGCATCTCTCCCTAGTTGATGTATAAATATAAATAGGTATAACTAATTAAACCATAATGGGAATGTGAGAGTGTGTTTACTCACTTTGGTCTGTGCTTGTTTGTCCAATGCAGACAGCAAGATTTGTATTCCTTTAGTGTAGAAGTCCACAGCCTCCTGGCCTGTGTGGATTTGTCCCAGGTACATGTACTTACTGTGGCCTTCATCTGGGCTCAGCTCCACTGCACGCAGAAATACTTGGAGAGAATTGGTCAAGGAGGCTACAACCACCACTGCATGGAAATATAACAGTGTTTCAGTGAACTGACTGAACTAATGACATGCCAACAACAAGAAAGAAGAAACCTGCGCAAAAGGATATTCCCTTAGCTTTCTGTGTGTCTCCTAGTTCAGAGCAGATGTGTCCAAGCATGTCTAGAGCTTGCAGGTTGTTGGGTTCCACATCCAGGGCTCGTTGGCAGAAAAGAGCAGCCATATCAAAGTCAAAACTGTCCATGTACTCCTCTGTCTGTACAACAGATGATCACATGAGATGAGAACAAACATGCAGCAGATGATCAGAATTCAAAATACATGTCAAAGGCATGACAGATCTGGGTAATCATGTCTTTGTTGTGGCAATTTCGTCACCTTTTCTAGTAGTTGTTGCATAGAGTACTTCTCAGCTGTCTTCTTCTTGGCTTTTTCATGCATTCTTACTTTCATTCTTTCCTGAGGTGACAATCCAACAAACCCTGCCTGTTCTGTAATTAGATAAGTGGAAATTCAACGTTAGTTTCGTCTCATTTGGTATCGTAAAGTCAAGAGTTAAAATCAAAGCACAACAGCTTAATTTCGATTAACTGCTGTCTGAAAAGTGGACGATAAATACTGTAAATAACTTGCAGAATGTTGAACCACTAAAGACAATTACCTCTGTTTGGGTGGCTGTCTTTTTTCTTTGGCTTGTTTTTCTTTTTGCCCTTTGCCTGTCCCCCCATAGTGCTGAAAAATACGTCTATCCACAATTTCTACAAAGTAGACTTTCCCCCAAATTCTGAATCTTTCACACGCGTGGAAAGCAAGTGTAGTTGAGGTGAAGGAATGCAGTGCGCATGCTCTTAGCAGTGACTCGGTGCCTTCTACGGAGAGAGGTAGGGGACATAATTTTAACGGTTCTGAAATTAGCTTTATTTCTACCCTGAATCACTAAACAAGGGAACATATATACTGCCCGACATTGCCATTGCGTTTTTAAACGTAAGCTTTAACACTCAAATAAACTTAAACTTGCAGAATTCAAATTTTCTTTCTGCAAGGCGCTTTAAGGCGGGCTTTAAATAAATTAAATGGTTCGGTTTGTGGGCGGGTGCTCTTTGTGATTGACAGGCCCGTAGACCAGTGAGATAACGCGTTGAAGCTGAACCCTTTGACGCATCTGGAACTTTCTGGATTTTAACCAATTGGCAGTTACGTCAAATGTACGCACCGTTATTACAATTCTGTTGTAAATAAACGAATGACAGAGACGCGGGTGATAGTGAAATTTGTATCAAAATATATAATCAAAACGGAATTCCATTACTCGGCTGTGTATTAAGGTAATTCAAATTTAACGTTATCTAACTGAAGACAAACAGAATGAAGTCATACAACAACTATCGGTGTCGCTGTAGTGTGAGAAGTAATTGAATGACAAAGCAATGAAAGATTAGCTGCTAGTATTAAAGCTAATGCTAACTGCTGACATTAACAAGCCAGCTCAGCTCATAAAACCTACCATTGACAGTTATTTGACAACAAGTTAGCAATACCGCCACAAAAATAGCCAATCGTTATCCTACTGTCAGTACTTGCTAACTATCCGTTGTAACTATTTGACGTTAATGCAACGGTTAGCTTTCTCGCATGTTAATAAAACGAGCGAATGTAAAGCGTTACACTGATGTATACATTAGCTGTATCTTAGCTTATATAGGAAATGAAGTCTGTGCAAGAAACAGACAAAGGCTAAATGCCTTATAGATCGAAACCTTAGCGTATCTTTCTGTTCTGTTACTTTGCAGGTTGTTGTTTCTACGTTGATGTCATTCCTACCCGCCAGTTTGCTGCCAGCCACTAGATTCAGACTGTGTCGTGCCACACTGGTAGCTTGTGGCCAATGCCACAGGCTCGACCTGCCCAGAGAAGTGGACTATCAACCTCGGAAAGAGCTAGCAAGTTGGCCTCAGCGGACATCTGTTGTCCCTTCGTGGCTGTTGGACTGAAGAGGGACTGCCTTTGGATTCACCAGCAGTAAAAGTTGTCATGTCGGAGTTAAATAAAGAGGTGGTGGATTTAGTTTGGGGGAGACCCTCCAGTGGAGGAGTATCTGCCTCCATCTTCCGTAGATGGACCCAAGGTATAATGTTTTCTCTCAATATGATGATATGAAGGAAAAAGTCCTTGCTGAACAGGACAGACATCACATTTCACTCAAAAACAGGGATGTTCACCCATGTGCAGTGGAGAGCCAAGTGTATCCAAGTTGAAATCCTAACCAAAAGAGTGTAATAGTTAATTTCCATTGTTAGGTTCTCCTCTCTAGCTGAAGGTGAGATTAGAAGTAAAATACCCTGCTGTTGTGTCTGTGGTTGGTATGAATACTGCTCTTAGTCATTCCTCCTCTAGAGTTTAACCTGTATCACCTCTGTGGCATTCAGTATGACCATGCATGTACTTCTGTTCTTCTAATGTGTGCATTGTGTGCAAGTGTTTGAAAATGCATTATTTGTTACTACTGTGAAAAATGTATTTTTTGTCTTCATAACAGGATTTGTTTTTAGTGAGAATGAGCACACAGCACTGGAGCAGTTTGAAGGAGGGCCATGTGCTGTCATTGCACCTGTCCAGGTATGGTCTACTTCTACTTCCTTGCAATATTATCAGGCACAGACATCCTACATGCTCAGCAAGTGGAAGTGCTTAAAATTGTTATTGTGAAGAATGGGACAATTTAGAGTGGAATATTTCTTTCAAAACGTGAGACTAAGATTGTGTGTCCTTGCAGGCTTTCCTCTTAAAGAACATTCTCTTCAACAGAGAAAGTTCCACCTGGAGGCAGATGTCAGGTAGATTGTCCACGGAAAAAGCCAAACCATTGTTTTTGCTATTGTTTTATGTAGCTGTATGCCTTCTTACTTCATGCGTGTTTTATGTTTGTGTCTGTCAGAGGAGGAGCAAAAAACGGCACTGTGTGCCACGCTGAGTGAAATCCTGGAATCTGCCTGCTCCAGCCCCTCCACAGGGTTCTGCCTGGTGACCTGGGCCAAGGGACAGAGCCCACATACTAGCACACTTACTAACACACAGACACAGTCACAGTCGCAAACACAGGACTTGCCAGAGCCAGAGAGCAGCCAGCCGCCACAGGAGCAGCAACCCAGTGAGTCCTACGTCTGTCACATTCCCACTTGAGATGCACATTCAGAATAACAGTGCACAAGCTTCATCTTTACCATTTATCACAAAGATACTAACTTTTAATGACTATTTGACAGTGTGTAGGTTTTCTGTGTCATGTGCGACTGGTACTACAATGTTTGTATGTTTTCTAGCTACTTTGGCTGCTGAGGACCTTGGCTTTGAGCGATTTCACAGTGTTCTCCAGTAAGTGACACTTAGTATTCTCAACAGAGCTAACACCATGCATCTTTATAGACCTGACTGTCTCTTCCTAAATGCAGAAAATCTTTACATTAAATAATACTGTGAATTCCTGGAGGGATCAAGACCTCACAAATCCTTGCTTTACAATTGCCAATAGGCTGTACTGGGATAAAGAACTACATATTTCTCAGCAGATTGTATCAGTAAAGGGGAGAGAAGGGCTAGTATTTGATTCATCTAGTCTGCAAGAATTGGCTTTCACATTGAATTAGCTATTTCACTCAGCGCACAAGTTGCAGACTCAGCACTTTCACTGATTGCCTAATATAAAAAACTACCTCTCACTACTTTCTTGCACACATAGTGTCTGTCACACACACGCAAACTAAATGAATGCAAGGCTGCATTTGCCAGGGGAATATTGAAGCCTCATCACACAGCATACTGGCAGCTTAGGCCACAGTCAGCAAAAAGCATTGCTGACTCACAGTGAAGAAGTGCATACTAACTAAGACAGACAACTCAACGAGCAATCTTTCCAAGGTGGAGCATAAGAGGGAGATTAGATTTCTTTGTCCTCTGATGCATTTTATTGATTTCTGCCCTATTGTGAAAGTAATCTTTACCAACCTGGCACTACAAATGCAATTAATACATCAGTCTCATTGATTTTAGAACCCAACAAATCTTCTGTCTTTCGAGTGTTTCATAAATCATCCTGATGTTTGCTCCCTTCCTGCAGTAAGCGGACTGTAATGTCAGTGTCTGGTCTCAGAGAGGAGGTGCTGTCTCTTTACCACACCTGGAGGGGGTGCTGTGGAGTCTTGCTTTTCCTCTACTCTGTCATCCTCACCAAGGTAAAGAAAAGAAATGGCCAGATAGAGAAATTGATAGAAGTATTAAATACAGATTGGAAATGATGAGGTTGGTGATGGTGTCTCTGCCATATTTACTAAGTAATTAAAGAAGACACTGTTTTAAGACAGAGAGAAAAAATAAGTTTTCCTTTTTTGAGTAATGGTCATTTAATTATTGTGTTTTAAACTTTTTAAAGAAAATGTTTCCTGTTGCATCAATGTTCAAATACACAAAATTGAAATGCAGATGTGTCTCTTCTGGTCCTCTCTGTGCAGGGCATCGAAAATATCAGAAATGAGATCCAGGACACAATGGAGCCTCTCATAGATCCAGTGCATGGTCATGGCAGGTATAAAAGCACCCCTCTTCACCAATTGTCTGGTAATTTGTGTGTAAAGGGTACAGGATAGCTTATGTTTTCTTTCTGTTCTCTATCTTTTCAGTCAGAGCCTGGTGAACCTCCTTGTAACTGGCCATGCTGTCTCCAATGTCTGGGATGGAGACAGGGAGTGCTCTGGCATGAGTAAGACTTCCACAAAGTTACTGCATACACACACGCTACATTCACACAACAGACACATGTGCACATACCACACTCACAGAACTCAGTTTTGTGGCACCAGATTTAAACCAGAGGGTATTAAGTCTTACATCCCACAGCAATGCACAAATTAATGCCAGTTTGACATAATTTGACTTTTTTTCTCCCTCTCTTGCAGAACTGCATGGTATTCATAAACAGGCATCAGTTGGCTTCCTCACACTTATGGAATCACTACGCTACTGCAAGGTACATACAGGTTCACAACACAGGCAAAAATATAAGCATATTTTAAGGATTTATGGATATTTTGCTGAAGACTGAATGCTGAATGAATTCATATGGACACCTACTATGTAAGATGAGAGAATGCTAGGAATACAATAAACACGCAAATGCCCAAGGTTACTTGTGACTTTGACATGTGGGACAAATCCAATATGTTCAAACCACAGTGAGCGCTCCCGTGTGAAAACAGACTTAACTGTAAACTCTCCATTCGCACCCACTACACTTTTATTTTCTGGCACTTGTGTTGTGTACTGAAACACACAGTTACCAAAAATAGATCACAAAAGAGAATTATAAATACATGTGACGTGATACATTTTAGACATCTTGAAAAACGGGAATCTTGACTATTTTTTTATCATTGCCAACATAAGCAAGCCCAGAAAAGCTGGAATTTAGACATGGACTCTGTAAATAGGCAAAGTAAGCGGCTATCATAAGTTAATACCAAGAAGATAGTTGCCAAAGTAACTAGAAGGCTATGAAGAGTGATTTAAGACAGACATTTACCAACTCACATTGAATAAGGGGAGGTCTGCTCATATTCATGCTGTTTATATATTTGATCTAATGGTTATTATTGTTGTATTGAAATCAAGTTCAAGATGGATCTAATGCCACAGTTCAAAAGAGCAAATAGACAATAAGAAAAGATCCCAGTGAAAATGAGGTGAATCCTAACCCCGGTAAAAGACTTGATCCAGTAAAATACTGTGACACGGAATCTCTTTTTCATGAAGTACATTAATATTAGAACAGAGTTATGTTACACTTTAAACAGTAACTGACTCATGATGAAAATGGCTGAAAATAGACACTCATTTGTTATGCATTCCGTTTCTGTGTGCGTGCATGCGCGCGTGTGTGTTTCAGGTCGGGGCATTCCTCAAGTCTCCAAAGTTCCCTATTTGGATCCTTGGCAGTGAAACTCACCTCTCTGTGTTTTTCAACAAGGCAAGTTCAATTCACTCGTCTATAAGTGATAACTTTCACTCACACAAACGCACGGCGGGAAACATAAGCCAGTCTCAACAGGTTAGAAAAACCAAAATATGGAATGGGATTAACAGATTTAATTTAGTGCGGGTCAGATATCAATGTGGGGGTGGGAGAGGGGCAGAAAGGGAGGGGAGAGAAAAATGAGTGCAGGAGATAGTCATATATGGCCAGTACTGTTTCTTGGCTTTTTACCTATCCAGCATTAAGGCGAGAAAAAAGGAAAAAAAGCTAATTTTCTTTGGAACTTTGTGCAGGCACACAGTCATACACATACACACACACACACACACACACACACACAGTCACCATAATGCTCTCTCTCACACACACACAAACACACAATTTTGTGTAATTCATAATATATGACCATGATAAACTGTGGAATGTGAACTCCAATAAGAGCTTCCATTTACAGTATACTCCTGTCTACTTTCTCTGTCAGGTTGATTCCAACAATTTGGATCACAGTTTTCTGTCCTGTTTTTTGTTGTACAAAGTTGTCCCAGGAAAATAAATAGGAAACATCAGATTTTAGATTAAGACTGAGATCCTTAATGTTTTTCTGGGTCATTTCTTTGCTTTAGTACAGAAACTAGCAAACGTAGGTTTGCTCACTCGCCCAGTGTCTGGTTTGTTGGTAGTTTGGAATTTGGTTGTTGTTTACATGTGAGTAACGCTAAACAAAACTGCCATCCACCCTTGTGTTAGTACAGTCTGAATGAGTGCTCTTTAAAAGTTGTTGGTTTCAGGAGGATTGTGTTCAAAGATTCCCCCGACCCCCTTGAGGTAGCTTTTGGGTGGAAGGAAAGGTGAATGGTCCAAGGAACAAGGTTCGTGTTCATGTGGTTGAAATGCAGGTGAGCTTCTGAGACTTCCTAAAAACATTCCAGAGTTCCTGAAAAAGGGTTAAGAGATCCTGCTCCTACAGCTGAAAGCTATAGACACGCTGATATAAACAGGGATATGCCACAAGGTATAGCAAGCACACCCTAATTGAGGTCAACCCCGCTGTTGTAACTTTAAGAGAAACGTTGGCTCTTGGGTAGAGGTATGAATCATCAGATCACTGCTAGTTTGGATGCGCGCATTACGTGTGAGTGCACACTCACCCAGTCTGCACTCAGACAGACGTGTTTATCATCTCTATCAGTGAACACGTAACATAATACGCAGCTGTAGCCTGTGTACTAAAGCTGGCAGGTTTGGTTGTAGCAAATCTGTTCTCCTTGCTGTTGTGAAAATGGCACCAGAGAGGGAGAACAATCCCAGGCAATCATCTCCATCATAATGCCACACCCTTAATATACCATTGATTAAAAGCTCGGTTACATGCGTAAAGCCTCAAGCCTGCTAGGCGAGTAGATCATATGTGGGCTCAGTGATGACCCAAAGTCGTCATGCGTACACTGATGATTTACCAATTGCTACAACTCCCCCGGCACTAGTGACATGTTCACATATACACACGCACACAGTCTCAGTGTTATACACACACACACACACACATTCCAGGG
>JAVQJD010016576.1:0-37239 GCA_036023655.1 Nannoperca australis | reverse complement strand
ACACTTTCTATCTTCCGGTCCCTGTGCAGGTCTGCCTGTATAATGTCCACACAAAACCAATGTGGGGCCTCTCCAAGGTGTTCTACAGCTATGCTTTAAATCATGCAATTAGTGCTCAGCTGGGGGATTTATACTTTCTGGCAACAGCACTTCTTTAGTTTATATATGACCGTGGAAGACAACCCTATAAAAGGCCTGCAACAATAAAAACAATCTGAAAATCCCTTTTCATATCACATCAAATACATTACTCAAATAATTCATATAATTAATATATCTCAGTTGTACCCCCAGATTGTCTTATACCCCCCCGAGATATTCTCTATCTCTCCCATCTCAGGCGTCGGTCTGACCATGTCTTTTCCCAGGACAAATAAACAAGCTAAAATGAAGATAATGAACAGCCAGCAATGACTCCACTGCTTAAGCTGCCTTTTTCCGACGAAAAAAACAAATGCGTTACTCAACTTTGGACGGAAATCAATATATCCCCCTAACCCTCCTTTTTAATCACAGACACATCTACAGACACACTCAAAACAGAAACCAAATAAACACTGGACAATACAAACACATTCTGTCCTGGTTCCTCACCAATGCCTTGGTGTGAGAAAGCTGAAAACTTGAACGTGTAACAAAAGAGCTGACCACAAGTTCCCAAGAGTGTCCAGTCATTGGTCACTGCCTTGAGTCCAAAACCAAAACCACGAAACATGCGAGACCACAGAAAATTCAGCAAAGGAGTTCATTTCCTTAGTGGAAAACACACACGACACTGATACTGCACACATGTACACACTACCTACAATAAAAACGAACCCCTTTAATTTTCTCTTCACCCACACACACAGACACTAATTAATTTACAGTGCAGAGCCACAGTGGGAGAGACAGAGAGCCTTTGTGAAGACAAAGACGGCTGTCATACGAACACATTTGGACTAAATCGAATCATCATAATGATCCTCATCAATCACAGTTGAGGTAAATATGAGTTTGTGCTGGGGCTGAATCATGACTGATAAATTGAAACCATTTAATTGGGCAGGCGTCCTGAAGATAAGCAATGAGCTAAAGACATTCCCCAGATTTGATTTCCCATTAGCCCGGTGAAGTGAAAAGAGGCAGTCACAAACACCCCTCCAGCCACTGTGATAGATATGTTTATTCTTACAAGGAGTGATTGACTGAAATGTTTTATATGTTTTGGGGGGGGGAAAGTTACGGTTTGATTTAAATAACTTTTAAAACTGCCATTTTGTGGTTGAAATCCTTTTATTTGAGTGTTAAAATGTTAAATATTCTCTGTTGAAATGAAAATCTTAATTTGTGCTTGTGATATATGATGCTGTCTTTCCCCTCTGTTTCCATCCCACCGTGCACGCGTGTGTGTGTGTGCTTGTGTATGTGTGTGTATGGTTTCCTGTGTGGCATACTCTCCAGGTTGTGCTCCGGGAGAAAATTTACGATGGAGGATGTTTGGTCTTCCTTTGGCTCCAGGGCAGGAAAAGTTGTGAAATATGTGTAAGCAATAAAAGAGACCAGCATGTTGTGTTTAAACAGCCCAAATAGCAACACACACACGCACTGTTTGAATACAGACATACACACACACACACACACACAAGCCTGTACGACTCTCAATTGTGAACCACAAAGTCAAGGACGAAAACTGATTGACTCAGATGTGTGACGAGGGAGAGAGAGGATACGGTACAGAGTGGTTGGAGAGAGAAAGAGGTATTGGGAGACTGTGTGACTGAGTGTAATTCTTGGCGCTGCATTTGCACTCTGTTACATTCCTTCCATGAAAGAATGCGTAGAGTTTAAGCCATTAACTGTAGAGGTTAGCCTAGCCCAATTACTATGGTATAATTTACTGCCTTGTTAATTATCTGGCTGCATTAAAATACACCATTTTAACCAAAATAGGGACTGGTGTGCTTGAGAGTAGTTTTAGCAATGTCTGACAGAATTATAGGGCAAAATAGCTTTTTTACCCTCAATTGGTCAGAAATACATTCCTCTTTTAGGTGTGAGGGTTTTGGGTTCTATTACTTGTCATCTGTGTTTTGCCAGACTTAGGAACAGTTGGAGACATAAATTGCTGAGTAACACAGACAAGATATGACAAAATGACAGTGCGCAAACCGGCATGTGCACTTGTCATGTGAGTGTGAATAGATCGGTGTTAATGTTGCCTGATGTGCGAAAGTGTGAAAAGTACACATGTGTGCAAACATTTATCACCCTGCTGCCCTAACTTAGACAAGGTAATGCTTATACACTGGACACATTGTTTCTTGCAGTAATAAGCCAACTGGATGGGGTCCAGTGAAAACATGAAGGATGAGATGGTAATCTATTTACCCATTTTGACATTCTTGAAGCAGTAGGGCTCACCTCAGTGTACTGCTGTGGGGGAAGCTATTAAGCACTTTCTCCACACTGATGGCAAAAACATATTTTCTAGAACTGCAGTTGTTGGGGCGCTGCTTTCTAACAAATATTGATCTAAAACCGCTGATTGTATTGAGGAATGCTGACCTGCACTGAAACACAACATTTGTGGGTGAATGAATGACAATGTGAGCTCAGGAAAGCTGCTGAAATCCTTTAATGGGACTTTTGGAACCGCTGTTAAACCCCCGTTGACCCCTCCTTCCTCTCCCAACATGGCCAATAACTCCACACTGTGGCATACAGTAAAATTATGGCCTAATTAAGTCGGGGGATGAGAGGAGGGGGTTCTGGTGGTTAGATTTCAGGGTCTAGCTGCTGCTGCTCCTGGCGTGATGCTATCTGCTCAGGGTCAGGGGACCAAAATCTAGCCTTCACCCTCCACCCTCCACCCTCCACCATCTAAGGGTGCAGACAGTTTGGTGCCACGAGGACCGGAACCAGTAATGAACCGAGTGGTGGCTAATGAGCTCCCTTACGCACAAATGGGATTGTGTGGTGTGGGCCACATCCCCCTGCCTCCTGTGCAGAGATCACCGCGGTACCCTTTTTAAAACCAGTAATATATTTATTGCAACATTTTAATTTCTGTAGTATTTTGCACTGCATGAAGATTCTATATCAAACAGCGTGGCTAGTACTGTGACATCTCCTTACTTTCTTCCTCTCCTTCTCCTTCTTTTCTCCTTCTCTTGTTATTGCTGCAGAAAAAGAAAATCACTTCCTACTCATTGTATGATGCTCTAAGAACCAAAACGGACAATGCCAAACTTTCATGAAGAGGGTATAGCTTGAACCACAGCTGCATTACATAAGTTGGTCATAGAGTTGCAAAAGTGACATTTATTTATATGAAAATGCTGTGCATCATTAGAAGTCAGAAATAATTTGCATCCCAAATGCAAAAAAAAGTCCCCGATCCTCCTCTCCACCATTTCTTGGCATTTGTTGCATCACTGACACCCACAACAAACCAATTCCTTTATTCGCTATCCTCCAAAGTCCCCCCTTCAATGGATCTTTTCCACAACCCCAAACACATCAGTTCATTTCTGACACAGTCATGACAAATTACAAACCGTTCCTGTGTTTGGGGTTTAGCTAGGCCACGTTGGTGGGAGCACCACATGCAGCGTGTTTGGAGATGAAGGGCCGATAAGAGCCAAGTTGTTGTCAGAAACAAACTTCACACATGACTAACAATGCAGCTCTGAGAGCCACCATTGACCATATGGTGGCACTTAGCTGAACTCTTTGTCAGCATTACATTGTTTAATTTCATATATGCCTGCTTAAGAAAGAAATATGTTTATGTTTACTCCCTTAATGGAATTTGGATTTGCACAATGGATAAATATTTACAGCCCAGATGAAAGGCCATTCATCAGGTTTATGATGGCTTCTCAGGATGAGGCAGATTGAATCGGAATACTTGGTGGGATTTCTTAAACAGAATGTTATATAAAATAATGTTTATCTAGAAGAAGTTGTCATTGTTTCCTTTTTAGGTGACGTCACTGTGTCTTCGTCCCTTTGGTGGGATGATTACACAAAGGGCTGCCCTACAGTGTATACTGCCACACTTCTGTACTCAGAACATGCATTGACGCAACTCAAATGAAATGCAACATCAAATTTTCTTTGCAGTTGAACCTGATCCACCTTCCATTATATACGGACACTGTCTGAAACAGGAGCACACCAATAAGCAGAGGTGAACCTGAAGCAGCAATCTATTAGGTTAGTTTTAGGTTACCAAGTGGATGATTCTCCACTTAACTAACAGAGAGTTGATTCATTGATGGGGAAAAAGGTCATCAATGGTCCATTGCATCAGATAAGCACCTGACTGGGTGGCTGGATGGATCCTGTCTCAGGAGCTGAGGCTAAACAATGCAGTCCCAGAGTCACCCAAAGGCACCTGAAAATTAAGAGACAATCAAAGCTTTTCAGAGCAGACAGCAAGGTGAGTGCTCCGGTTGGTCATGGGTGAGGAGGGTGGCAGAGGCAATAAAAGCTCTGTGATTAACATGAAAATAACTTGATTGATGGATTTGGTGACAGTGATCGAGTCAATGTGTGTGTTTTTGTCTATGTGCAGCGAGGATGTCAAAGCAGTAGTATTGCTAGGTTTGCATTACAAGGCAAAAGACAGACACTGTTTGGCATTATTGTTGATGGATGGTGTGGTAATGGATAAAAGATGGGTTACAGATAGAGCTCCAGATGGAGAAAGCAAGGGATGAAAGATGAGAAGGAGGGGTGTGGAAGAAAGACACCATCTTCACTACTCAATACTCTCCCTCACAAGCCATGATCTCACAAGCATGAGCAGGAACACCTGTTTAGAGCTGGCTGTCTCTGTGGCATATTAATATGTAGCTGCAGAGAGAGAAGGCAAGAAAAGTTGTGCTAAACATCTGCTAAAATGGATGCTGTTGAACAATAAAACTCAGTGATGTAAAGTCACATTAAAATGGATTAAACGCCTGAATGTGACAATGCAAGTTAAGAGCGTGAGATAAAATCAATTTATCAGTTTTGGTTCATAGAGTAAACTGAAGAAGAAAGAAGAGAAACTCTTTCTCCTTTCACAGAACATTGCTTCTGTATATAAAAGGAATTTTCCAGTAAAAATCTATCTTTTGAGTATCAAATACTCACCACCTGTGGGCTTTAAATGTTGCTTCCTGGGGTGTACTGATAGCTGCATGGTTAAGGCACACACCACATAACTTGGGACATGTGTTGCATGTCATAACCCTCTCTCTTTCCTTGTTTGTTCCTTTGTTCTACATAGTCAAGAAAAAATGTTTGTCATGTGTGTACAGAGGACAGAATCTTGTTTATTGTAAAAAAAAACAAACAAAAAAAACAAGACTAATGCTAACAGTGGTCTGTTGATGATATAGTGATAATATTTGATTTAATGTTTTCCATTTTCACCATCTTAGTTTAACATGGAAGCATGCTAACATTTGGCACTAAACATTTAACACTAAACACAAAGTACAGTTAATTCTGATGGGAGTGCCATTAGTTTTTTAGGCGTTTGGTCACAAATCAAAGCATGGGACTAAGTGACACTTTGACTTGATGATGACACTTGGTGTAAAGTGAAAATACAACAATTGGTCCTGGAGGGGATTTGGGTCAAATTTAATGGCAATCCATCCACCAGTCATTGAAACATATCATTAAAAACCACAAATGTCAATCTTATGGTGACACTAGAGGAAAGGTCAGGGGATCACCAAAGTCAGTATGAGTTATCCTCTGGGGACCAAAATGTCTGTACAGAATTTCTAAAATGCTAAAGATGTGTGTCAGAATGTATCAAAACATCCATGAAAACTTCTCAAAATACTGCTGCAGCATAATCCACTTCTCCATCTCTTATGCTCAGTGTGCTACAAACAATCGTTGTTATCCAATCAATCCCTAAATATGCTACTTCAGAGGTGCTATGTGGAGGAGATAGCACAACATAACAAAAGCAGGCCCGCTATTTTGTGGAGAAACTACTTGATACATTTTTGCAAAGATTATTCCTTTAAACATATGATATTTGACTTTTCTCTATATGAGTGTGTGTGTGAAAAGAAATCTGTCCCATATTTAAGTGACTGTGTTTTTACAATGTTGGCACCTGTATTTGTCTATATATGGTTCTGAAGTAAAGTGATGTATGTATATTCTTATATTCACTTACTCCATTTTTTGTGTTTTCATTTCAACTTTGACCTCATGCTGTGAGATCACACACGTCACACAAACCCTGCTTTGAAAATCTGACACTAAAATGCTAACACCTGCACTTCAGCCACTGCCATCTACTGTTTGAAATAGCCTTTCAATCTTGTCTTAATAATCAGGATGAATTCATTTTCCTGTAGTGTATAAGTTGGCCAAGCTCTGTCACCAGTTTCATAGCAAGGTGTTGGCAGGGTATTTGTGTGCACACCGCCCTGGGCTGGCCAGAAGACAGTAGTGTGTGTCATGGTGTGGCCTCACTTTACATTCCTTTGTATTATGTCCTTTCAGGCCCAAGGCAAACATCTCTGCGCTCAGTGACACACTAAAGTACAATAATAAGTTTCAGTTCAACTTGTGTTTTCAAGTTAACTTGAAATTTTGTGCCCTCATGTGAGAAGAAAGTCACAGAAACCATGCGGTTGGCTGTAGGGGAGAGAGCAGAAAAGGAAGAAGTTCTTGGGTAGATGAAGACAAAGAGGTCAAGCTGCCTGTGAACACAGAAACTTGATCTTTAATCTTGATAAAGGGGTGACAGCTGGATTGAGTTAAGTTAAACCAACAACGGCCTAATTGGAGGACAACTTTATTCACTTCACCACTTCACCGCCTTCAGACGTTCCTGTAAAACCTACACATATTCCTCCCGTGCAGCTTCAATGAATGCCCTTTCACTCTCAGTACATTTAAGTTTTGTCTCCCGGAAGGCAGTGTCTCCGTGCCTCTTCTAGCTCTGACCAAAGCCCTGATGTTTCCAGTTAACCCACAGTGGAAGTCTCTCATTTGACAAACAGCAGTTTTGCTGCGGGAGCCTTGGTATACCAAGAGGAGAGACTTTCCACATGAAGGCTGATTCTGGCAAACAAAACTTTTACTGATCCCACAAAACACGTACACACACTCTCTCTCTCTCTCTCGCTCTCTCTCTCACACACAAACACACACACACACACACACTCAGGACTTGATTTACACCAGCCTGTCTTGTCAAGATGCTCCAAACCAGCTGCACTTATTGATAACAGTGTAATTTATGAGTGTGAATCATCACTCATACTTCTGCAAGTGGTTGTGTGCTTGAATACGCACGTTTTCCCATTGTTTAATATTACTGTGTTTTGTGTTGTTTCATTTTGGAATTCTTCATTTTAATTCCCCTTTCCCAGCACTGTTTAAATTTATACTATCTCTATAAATCACCAAATTCTGTGAGAAATGAAGACATGTGGAAGATAACTGATGCTGTTTCCTGTCAGGATGCTGTCATGTGATCTGAAGGCAGGTGATGTGAGTAGCTTATGAAGCCAACAAGGCAAACGAGAGGAAAACAAGGCTTAAAGAAGACAGCCGAGAAGATTTGTTTAATTCTGTGGCTTTGCAGCACAGCGATGAATGTGTTGCTAAATGGTTAGTCTCAGCTGTGCTGCAGTGTCCTTTGCTGCAGTGGTGGATTACGCTTTTTGAAGTACACAGTCTTGTTGATACTCGACTGCTGTATTGTGTGACAAAAAGTAACATAATTAGTCTTGAACATGCTGCAGAACAGAAACCAACGTCAGGATACAATGCACTGCATTGAACCAACACACTTATGCCAAGTGCTCTTGATGTCCCTCTGTCTGAGGCAAAGATTCCTGGCTGATGATAATAACAGAGAAAAGTAGAGAGTGAAAGAAAAACACTTTTACTATCCTGCACAGTAGATTACTCTCACCCGGGGGTGTAGTCAGGAGAGGTTGGGATGCTTTATTGACTGCTTGGCAGCTCGCTGTAAGAGGAGGGGAGGGATGGAAGATCAGATCAGTCTACTCACCTGAAACACTCATAATCCAGCAAGAGTTATGGCCCCTGCCGATCTTATAAGCACAAGTGGCAGGTGAATTTCAACTAGAGTGATTTCTGTGAGTCAGAGATTGAACGTTATAGAACCAGATCACTCATGTTAGCACGCTATGAAAATCAATTGGTGGAAACATCAAACTGGTTTGAAAAAGATAATCTTTCACAGTAACTGTTTTGTTGCCGTTATTGTTTTTGTCATGGATACATCATCGTCAAGCACTACTGAAAACTATGTTTGTTGGAACATTCATGGAAGCTCCAACATGTGAAATTGTGTAAGGGCAGTGAGCATTGCATTCATAAGCAAGGCACGAACAATAACCAATAAATAAAAATGTCATTAAAATGTGTGAATGATTCGTTTATGATCATACCTTAGATTCAAAAGGTTAGTGTTTGGTACAACAACAAGCAACTGCATAACTAATCAACAAAGACCATCTAAAGCAAGTCTCAAATTGATTGATTGATTTCATATTCATGGTGATAATAAACTGAAACTAATGGCTGAAAAATGTCAAGAATATTTTTCTTTAAGGTGTGTGAAAAAAGCCACCAATGTCACATGACATTATTTTGTCTTTTTGTCTAACAACTGTCATAATGTTAACACTGAGATAAGCTGTCCCAAAGTTTAATATACATTTACCCTGCTGCAGCCGGCAGGTGTATTTGTTAAAGTTACAAAAACACTTACTATAATGTAGGTTTATTGCTTTTTCCTTTCACGTTACCTCACAGCTTTCATATTGTTTCTCAACAAGTCGGCACATGACGGCTCACCTTCCCATTAGTAAAAGCAGCAATAATAAAAGAAACTGCCACAAAACTAAAATGTAGCAAGAAGCTGCCTATTCTTTATTTTAAATCCTGGAAAACTAATAAAAGAGGCTTCCTATGGTCTAGTTTTAGCACCTTAAGGTCAATGATGAAAGTGTTTCAAAAGTAAAGGATTTATTTGTTACAATAAAATGCTTCTTCAGCCCCTGGGTAGGGAAGGGGATTAGTCAAGGAACCAGTGTGAAGTATTAAACTCCACACCTGCTCACTGCTGCATCTGGTGAGATACTCAACCCTCGTTAGCACCCAAAAGACACACACAGCAGACTGAGGTGTTGGAACTTGTTGGAGGACAAACGGAGAAGATTAACTCCAAATAGCTGCTGCACACATCCACTGCAGGGTGGGATTATAACCCTGCCAGGCTGGGACACTACAAAAAAAAAAGAACAACTTGAGTGAAGCTGCTCCAAGTGGTTCATTTATTATCTTTAATTCTGCCCTGTAGCATATGTGTCTTCCTGAGAGCGGAGCCCTGTCTCTCTTTGCTGTTTGGGACCTGCCAAAAAGTCCTAGAGCAGAGACAATCTCAAAAGCCCACGAGGCTCACCAGCACCCAAGCATAATGAGACATGAAGTCATCCTGCAAGACTACACATGCAGCCTCACCAGCAAACACTCACCAAAAGAAGAGCAATACTTTCCTCTTCCCACTGATTAAAAGGGCTCGGGGGGGAAGAGGCACACTTGGAAGAATTGGCGGGAGAATTGTCATTGTATTCAATTGTCACTCACACTTGTTGTGTTTACCATTTTACAGGTTACCTGCATACTGCAAAGCTGTTACTGTGCCACTTTAAAGACAGTGTCTTTTCATCTTTCTATACACACTTCCTATTGTGTTATGAGGGGAACAAACGAGTGACGAGGAGAAGAAACAAGTGTATGAAGAGACAATTATTAGCGAGAAGTTATTCAGTATCAGGGGAATCAAATAACTGTATAATAATCTGGCAAAACTTAAAAGCAATCTGATTCTATATTTTTACCAAAATGGAGAAGGAGACACTTTTGAGGAAATTCAGGATGTGACGTCTGTGTGTGTGTGTGTGACAGTGTGTTGATCTGTATGGATGTTGACCCAAATGAATCACCTCTGTAGGTCTGTTTGGGTCACATGTGGGCAACAGGCGTCTGCTTTATGGCCAGGTGATGACAGTTGTTTTAGACTATGGAGTCGCAGGGGAGAGACTCACACACAAAACACAAGGATACACAGACACACACTCAGATACTTTATAAGCGCACATGCATCCACACAAACAAACAGTATTTTTCCACTCAAACACATTTCACACCAATCTAGCACCCTGAGATTGTGAGAGACTGTGACGAGGAGTTTCAGGCAGAGGGAGAGAAGTGAACAGAACAAAGAGTGAGTGAAAAACAGAAAGAGACAGACACTTGGTTTTTCAATGTCCTTTAATTAATGAGATCACATCAAAAAGCAAACAATGCACCACACAAACCCAACACAATACTTGCACATACGTCTATTATCAACTACAGCCCCTCACTGCAATACCAGAGAGAAAACCCAGCAGGCCCACTCTGCAGACATAACAGTAACAGTATATCAATACACAAACATGACAATATACCGGACCCACCAGTGAAGCTCTGATTTCAATGAAGTCCCCCCGCCAGTGGTTGTTTGGAGATTTTAGCCTGCTTAACCTGCTGCAGACCATTTTTCTAAGCATTCCATGTGTTTTTCTGTTGATAACCCACTTTTGCTCTTCATTCAACCCATGTGAACCGCCATGCTACGTCTCTTAATTTTAGAGGGAAAATTATGAGCGTTGATGGTATATTGAGTCACTTGAAGAAGTACATCCCTCAGCGCATGCTGGCCGAGAAACCTGTATTCTCTTGCTGCAAAACTGGTTGTTCTTCCAGCACCACTGCCGTTTTTTGGTTTTGTATTTTGGTTAACAAAGTAATCGCTATAGAGGCTACGCTGGTCCCACAGTCTGAGGTGATGTTGGACTAATGCTGTAATTTACAGGGACGGTCAGGAGAAACTGTGTAAACGTTAAGCCTCTTTTGAAGTCAACTAGCTGGTAACTGTTTTGTCAGTATATGTGTGTGCATGTGTTTGTGTTTATGAGTGTTGCTGTATGTAGCTAATATACATGCCCTGACAGTAATGTTATAGCGACATGAAAAAGAAATCGTCTAAATACAGGAATTTATTGGCTTGGCAACACCGTGAAACTGTGATTAGCAGGAGCTAACTTGATCAGAGGTGTTAGAAGCTTGCGCGCAATGCATCCTGGTACATGTAGGTACTGCCGGTATAAACATTGACAAATACCCTGAATAATTTGAAAGTTTTTTGCATAGAGAAACCAAAGTTGAATTCTTAAAACAGGTCCTCTTGGCAACTGGTGGTGTTTTGTATTTTATGGCTTAAAACATGCAGAAGCACCAATTATTTATATACAATTAAAGCTTTAAATACAACCTATAATAATAAGCATTTTCTACAACAAGAAGACAATGTACAGACTAATACTGAGCAAAGAAAGGAGAGGTGACATAGTTACATTAACGAAACATGTGATCAGTCTCAATTAATTCACAACTCAACCCCACATTTGAGTCCACTTTAGTCAGAAAAATGTCTGTTGCCACGCACTGATCTTTTGGGTGGAGAACCGAGAAAGAGAGAGAAAGAGACATAATGGAAGGGAGATGGACAAATGGCGCGTCTGGCATGTATAGTGTTTCTGTAGTCTGCTCCAGCCGAATCACTGATGAGAAATCTCTCTCCACTCAGCCACAAAGGCAGCTAAAGTTACCCTGTGACTAATGCACTGTCCCTCTCGTTTCCTACACCTTTTCCAATCTCCTTTACTCATCTCATCTATTTTCCTGCTCATTTAATCTTCCTTTTGCTTGGAACTCGGCGTTCCTCCAATCTTCTATCTCTTCCTTGTGGAGCTCTCTTCCTTATTTTTGTCCACCTTCTGGCTGGATTCAAGGAGACACCAAACTTCTACGTCATAGGCCACAACACCACCTTCACAGATAGACGTAAGAGGAGCTTTGCACCTGGTTGGGAACGGGTGACTGTAAGGCTCTCTGGAGTCACAGAGGGGGTTCCTTTGGAGTTCAAAGGTGAATGAGATCTTGGCGCTGTGGGACAGAGTGATGAGGTGAATCAGAGTGCTGAAACAGACTCCAGACAGAATCAAGTATCAGTCCAAATCCCTGCTTGTTCAGATCCATCAACTCTGGAGTGTCTGGAGACGTCCAAACCGTTTAGAAATAGTAAATCTTGCTGATGTTCTGCAATTTCTCTTTTTCCTCTCTCCTCAATTTTGTCTGTCTCTTTGACACACACACACACACACACACACACACACACACACACACACACACACACACACACATTTTCCATACATGTGAGGACCATTTACTTTCAGTCCCTGACCTCAAAACTCTAACCCGCTACAAAACTGTAAACTAACCTTTATGACTGTACAGATAACAAATAAAAACACACAGTAGTAGAGTGAATGCTTATGCCTCAATTTATTGTTAGAATTAATAGCAACTTTTTGTGGTTATTCTTGTAAATATGAATACACTTCAAATGTACAGAAAGTACACAGACGATATTGTAATTCTACAGTAAATTAAATTGACCTCAGACAAAACTTTACAGAAACCCCCCCATTCTGAATGCAATGATCCCTATACATTGATATCTCTCTGTCATAGACTCCAGCCACTGCTCACAAGATGCCCTCAGACTTTCTCGTCTTTCCGCCTGCCACTCCTACTTGCCTTGCAATCACCTCATTCCCCTCACTTGGGCTTCCCTGCCCATCTCCACACCTGCACCTCATTCCCTCATCAGCTACTCCCTAGATATACCGGTCCACGCACTTTGTTCTGGTTTATCCTAGTTGCCATGTTGCTTTCCTGCCTGGTGTTTTGCTTTCAAGCATTTGCAACAATAGCTGCTTGTGAGCTGTTTATTAAAAATAACTCTTTGAATTCAACCACCCTGCCTGCATTGTCTGCATTTGGGCCCAGTCCTGCTTTTCCTGAGTCATAACAATCCCTATTAGAATCCATTGTCCAAGAGACATGAATCCTAGATGAACAGAACTTCTGTTCTTCATGACTTTTATGTATAACATCCACAATAACAAACTACACGAGCACAAAAAATGCTCAAAAGTAATACATTTATGTAGGCCTATTATATTATTTATGCTGTCAAAATTCAGCCCCCACACATATCTATTGTTTGCAAATTCTGAGAAACTTTATTGTGGTTTCATCTTTGGGTCACTGGTTGGTACCCGAGAAAGCACATGATTGTAGTAAAAACAGGGAGCATTTTGGCAGGCCCAGTGTTATGCTGCCAAAATGAAACCCCCCTCCCCTGTCTATTGTTTGCAAAGTCTGAGACACACAAATTTATTGTGGTTACATCTTTACATCACTGGATGGTACCCGAGAAAGCACATCAATAAAGTTACAGCAGGGAGTATTTTGCATTTTGAGTTCACTCCATAATTCTAAGGCTTCAAAAGCTCAAACAGTTTCTCATAAGTACAGTAACATCTGCATTCACGCACGCGCGCACGCACGCACAAACGCGCGCACACACACACACACACACACACACACACACACACACACACTTGATTTGTTGAATTCGACGAGGCATACAGATATTAACAGACATTTGATTCATCACACTGGATTTAGTTTGAACGTCAGTTCAGAGTGCTGGTAAATCAGCTCTGCTGGACGCTGTGTGCAGGACTTTGAAACAAATCCCTTTGTCTTCTTTAAAGTGGTCCACATGGCGGGGTATCTGGACAATAATACCTCTGATACCTCTCCTTCTTTTAGTATGTTTTACCAGTTGTATCCACTTTTACATTTTGAACCTTAAACAGTAGATTAAAACATAAAAATTGATTAGATATTTTACATTACCTCCACATAATCTACGTACTATGTTTGCCCACTGCCCAATCTTTGATAACCTTAAAACCTAAAAAGGTATTTTGATTGAGTCCCAGAATCTTGTGTTCTTAAATCAAGGTAAAATTCTGCTACTAGAGTGAGATTCTATTCCAATAAAAATCAGCTTTTTTCAAGGGCCCTACCTGCCCGAGAATGAACAGCAGCTTGGGTGAAAGTGTACAGTTTCCCCTGGACACAGTTGAATGCACTGCTTCCATACACTTAAAGTGTGCTGCTAATGTCTCATAATTGCGAGCATGTGTATGAATGTATTCAAGAATGGGGTTGTTGTAGCAGCTTAAACACCATTTCATAAGCACGATATTTGTGCAGTCACTTTTAAGTGTACTTGTGTCCAGACAGGAAGTTCCACAGCTGAGGGGCCTGAACCAAAAGAGCTCCTCACCCTTGGGTAATACAGAAAGTTGTATGAAAAAACAGAGATGCCTGCCTGAGGAAGTTAAGCTAATGAAATCAATACCGTGTTTTAAGTCACTCCTTAAAGCAATAACATTTTTATTTTATTTGCATATTTGCCTTCTTGCCGATTTTCTTTTTAATTGTTTTGCATTTTAATGCATTTCTCTGTTTTACCTGGCTAAATACTTCCTGATTACTACCCTGATCTTCTGTTATTATTCTGTTTATTATTGTATGTATGTATTTGTTGTAAAGCAAGGATTTCGTGTAGATAATTAAAAAAAAAAGTATATAAGAATTGTTCCAGTCGTGTCACTTCCACATTTCTAGTGCAGCAATCTGCCATGTCCTTTTCTGTTGCTAGACACTAGGCATCCTAGCAAGTTTAGAAAAAACATTCATATTGTCTCGTCTAATTTTCCAAACTTTGTCTTGTTTTAAGAGTACCTGAGGGTTACATATGAGACCAAATGTAATATAATACGATAGAATAGAACATACTTGAATAATAATAATAATAGAATTAAATGATAATAGTAAAATAGAACAATATAATATCAATTTCTATTGTGAGAATACATTTGATCATTGACTTAAAAAGTACTATGCACTTTTAATTTTATTCCTTTAATTTCTATACCTCTTCTGTTTCTGGACCAGTACAGTGAGCAGTAAATCCCAGCTGGCAGAGACTCTGACAGTTCAGCTCGTGTGGCTCTGTGGATAATTATGTGTCTGTACATGAGGAAGACGCCTCTAAGCTGGAACGAACTGAGTTGACACAGGCCAAAATAGATAGACCAGCTTAATAAAATCCCCATAAAATTATGTTTATAATGTTTGGAGGGTACAAGTCTACGTTTCTTGCCCAGTCCTGCTAAATCAATAAAAGTGAGGGAAAGGCTAAGTGCTTGAATGGGCATGCTGACTGTCAGATGTCAAGAATAATTACTCCAAACATTTGCTGGGCTCATGTGATGAAAAGCATCACTTCTTCCATTGAATATATTCCACTGACAAACGCCAAATACTGAGCTTATTGTCAAGAAACCCAATGTCTGAGCGTGCATTTGTATGTTTGTGTGTTCCCATAGGTTAAAGGTGTTTGGTGGTGCGGCTGTTTGCAGAAACCAGTGGAGTAACTTGATATACGAGTGTATGTGTGAGGTGTGTGTAGTGTTGGGTTGCCCTGTTGTCTTGAGAAAGCATCATGTTTCAATCTTCCCCAGGAATCAGAGAGTTCAGCTCAGTGAGCACGTGGACAGTTTGCTGGGAGGGAAGGCCTGCAATTGGCTTGGAGAGTGAAAAGCAACTCTACAGCAGCAGCTTGGGTGACAGTGTACAGTTCTCCCTTGACACAGCTGAATGCACTGCTAACATGCACTGAGAGTGTGCTGCTAATGTCTCATAATTGCTAGCATGTGTATGCATGTATTAAAGAATGGGGCTTTCCAGTTGTTATAGTGGCTTAAACGCCAATTTACTAGCAGTGTGAAGTCTCTCTCAGGTGTTTTGTGAGCATGTCTTTGCTTGTGTTTATGAACACATACAGTATCTATGCATCTGGGTCCATGTACGTAACTGTAACCCTCTCCTTGTGACCGGAGCAGATTTAAGCTACCTGGCCGGTCCTCAGGTGAGCCACCGAGGCAGTATGGGTAAAGCGATCCACCTGAGAACTGCCCAGGGAATTGTGGGCCATTGTTCTGAGGAGAAAGGCAGGGCCCCCCAGCGTGTGTCTGCTGAATAAGAGCCACTTGTTCCATTTTACACAACATACAATAACACTACCACAGGATGAACCACAGGCTTTTCTTTCACCTCCTCTGTGCTGTGACCTTGTGTACAAAACCTGCAATTATCACTTCCCAACCCCCCTTAACCACACTGTTAAACAATACCAAGATAGCAAATAAAAACAACATACCATTGTTCCTTTCCACGAAAAAACATGTGGCCTTAAAAAGCTTTATTCCTGCTCAGTAAATATTTTGTGAAGCAAACTAACTGATGTCTTTTTATCTTCTTTATTTGGACAAAAACAATAGATTCTTGTGCCTTCCTTGAAATACAGAGCAAAACAGAAATGGCTGCTACCTCAGATTAGGGTGAAGAATTAAGGAGAGACACATTTAAGTTGTTTTCTTCAATTTACTTCTTTACCATAAAGACTACTTTTAATTTGTCTAATTTTCAGCTTTGCAAACTTAATGACCTGTTGCTGTGGGTGGCCCAGTCTTCACAATGGCTTTAATTAAACTAACGTTTACCCTCACAGAAAGAAAGACAAGACTGTGAGATTAGGTGGGGAAAAGAGAATGACAGATGTATTGCTTAAGGTAGAGAATTTATATATAACTAGAGCTGGTTATCTTAAGATTAAGAGAAGCAGGGAGGGTGGGAGTCTGTACAGCCATAGACAACCACATTCTCTGCTATTGAATTTCACATGTTTCCATTTCACATTCATGCATACTCAGAAGTGCCACAGATGCATTTTTGGTCCGTCTTGTCGAGACACTTTTAGGTGTCAGGAGGAATGCTTGCCGTGACAATTTACAATTTATAAATATAAATGACAGGATCTACGAGGGGCTTTGGGAAGTGTAGCGGGTGTGTGGGGAGGTCTGAGGGCAAGACCAGACAGATAGAGGTGGAAGAGAAGTCCTGGTAAAATACATCTTTGTGTAGGTACAAAACACCCCATTGACGCCACCATGACCATCACGACTCATGATGCTCTTGAGATCCTCTGCTCCATCCTGCCTGCCGCTGCAGCTACAGGGTAGACTTGGTGGAGGGGGCACACCTTCTACAGACTGACCTTTGTTCCAGGCTTCTGCCTGCGCAAAGTGGCTGTCACTCACATAAACAAACAGCAGAAAGCGAAAGATGGAAGGAGAAGGGGGTTAATACCTGCTGTCAATCTCCTCTGACCTCTCCTGCACATTCCTCCGCTTCTTTGCTTACTAGTTGTACATTAGCTTTTCCATTTGTCTCTGCTCACCCCTGACAGGCTGTGTGTTGTCATATGGGCGTTGTGGACAGCCACATGAAACCATTTGAGAGGTGGGCACAAAGGTGACTCTGTTTTTCCCAGAGGCAAGGCAGCCGTGCAAATTGAAGCGTTAGATAAAGACTGTGACAGAAAAAATGGTCTGAGAGCAGGATATCTGTGTGTGTGTGTGTGTGTGTGTGTGTGTGTGTGTCCATATGGATGTCTGCGCATTTGTGAAAGGGTTACTCACCCCACTCTCTGTGAGCAGTCCAACTGCCCCCCTGCCCTCCCCAGCCCCAACCCAAGCCAGCCAACACCTGAAGCTTATTAAACATAAATCTCCACAGCGCCGTGGATGTAACTTGAAACCCATATTGACTTTTAAGGGGAGCTTCATAAATATTTTTGCTTCTCTCCTTCCTCTCTCGTCAACATTCCTTATATATCCCACAAAATGTTGTTTCAAAATGAAAACATTTGCCACTCCGCTGTTGACAAAATATTTTAACTTTACTAGCACGCTAAACAAATGTAGCACATTCAGAGAAACAGGGATAAATATTGATTCTGGGGTGAAACTTAATCTGTTTTTATTAAAAGTGAAAGGGACTAATGTCATGAGTACTTGCACATGGAGACAATATGAAACTATTTTGAAGGAATGTGTGAGCTGTTCTTATTGTAGTGATCAAAGGGACTATACTTTAACTTGAAAGAAAAAAGTAATGATAAAACAAAGTAAAGTCCTTTTTAAATTCTTGTTCAGAAACATGAATGAAAAAACTAAACAATAACTCAAACACTGGATAAAAATCACACAAACAACCTGTGACCTTATGTTTTATATATTTTTTTAATATATATTTTTATATATTATTATTTTATAATAATATTGATTGACCAAAAATGATGAGCATACAGTAGCTGTACAGTATTGTGCCATAGGTTTGCTCCAACAACCAACTCTAAAGCCTACTCTACACACATGCAACACTATTTCCTGGGAGCTTGAGACAGAAATATGGACACCAAAACCATTTCTATGCAGGACAGTAACATAATATTTCGATGGTTTGAACCCCTTTGGCAAAATCTTTCACACCAATGAAGCACCTCTGCATTGAGTTGAAGTGAAAAAGAGTAACAGAAGTTTCAAAGTAGTAGCAGGAAATACAGGAAGTGATGATTGGTGGGGGCCTGAAGCTGCATTTATGTTACCTTTGAGATGAATATATCACGGGGAAAGGGAGAAAATCGATACCATGACGTGCAAGTACAGCAAAGCATTATAATATATCCCAACATCTGGGTGCTATTCCCATCTAAGCAAGAGACAGCAGCAGGATGTTCCAGACCGGGGGGACCCGATTTTAATTTGTGGCTGCATCACAGGCTGCCCGCTGCCAGAGCCCTGGGCTTAGAGCCGCAGAGTTCACGACACGCTTCCCTCCCTGGAAAGAATGAGTGATCCCTGCCTGCAATAAAAACTGGGTAGCAGTTTGATGTGTGTTTATACGTATGTGTGTATGTGTGTACATGAAAGTGTCAGTGGGCAGGATTGGCAGCGGCTGCAGAGAAAAGGAATGGGTATAAAAGGAGAGCGGAGTGGAGAAGAGTGGAGGTGTTATAAACCCGGGACATGCACAATGGGCCCTCTGTGCAGGGGTGGCCAGTAGGTCACACACACACACACACACACACACACACACCTTCCTAAACCTGCCGCCACTACCTCCCCCAGGGGAACCTTCCATTCTGAAGCTGCCCAGTGTGAGCGGGGTGAGCTCATATAAATAACACAACAAATAAGGAAATAGTGATTGCCAAAAAAAAGATGGAGAGCGGAGGAAAGACATGAGAGAGAAAGAGAGGGAAAATTCAGCGACAGCAGCAGCCTGTTGAATAGGGATTTCTTCTCTCTAGCGACAATGTCTCATTGTTTTCAGATGAGGGGTGAGAAGGGAAAAACCACTGGCATTGTGGAATGTATGAGTCTCATTCATTAGCCCCATTTTCTCCTGTTTAAAACATCCACTGTAATAATAGTTGTGCTCGCATACATAAATACAACAGTGATTTCCTTTGGCAAGTGGAGCTATTATGACATCTACCCCCAACAGGCAAAAGAGACATTGAGACTGTGTATGTCTGTGTGAGAAAGACGGCTGAAAATGTGTGTGTTTATAGATTCTGGCATGCATTTGTGTGTCTGTGGAGCACTGACAGTTTATACAAGAAACTGTACTTTTTACCCCCTGCAGAGCACGGACCATCTGACAAGCGGGTTGGCACTCCATGCTTACTTTGCTGCTTCTTGCCAAATCTGCTACGCTAAAGTGCTACTTAATGCTAATAAAAACACTAAAAGCACTAAACAAACATTTTCAGGAGAAAATGTCAGTGGGACTAAAAGAAGAATACAGTGTAAAATGAATTTGTCACCAGTTGCTCGTTGTGTTTTTGCTATTCTTTTAGAACTGGCAGTGTTAGAATCCCCATAGCGCTGTTGTTTTTTTAGTGGCATTGTTGTTCAGAGAGGAGTCCCCTCCAAAAACCACACCAAAGTGAGGCTCAAAATCCAAACATTATGGCTAGAGTCATACACCAAAGAGGACATGCGTCCAGCAAGCGGTATTGGCCAACTAAACAAACAAACAAAATACAGGGTAAACCGCAGAGAGTGGGAGGCAGACGTCAAGTTGAAATGTTTTTAACTCTACCTGTCAGCACAGGCCGAGCTGAGCCCTGAGACAATTTTCCATATGGAGCTCTGCAAACCCATAAAGATTAACTATCTGATTCTCTCATGAGAATCCAGACAGAATGCTTTGTGATGGGAAACACACATGAGAGGTGAGATTAATGGAGCATTATGCGAAGACTGCAACAATCCAAATAGTGCTCCATTTACGTGGGCTTCTCCTCCCCCCTCGCTTCATTTTGCTCTCTTCCAATACAGTAGGCCTCCATTCAAGAGAGGCGGACATAAATATTTACAGTCATTTGATGCATGCATGTAAGGACAAGACTTCCATCCGCAAAACTTGGAAACAACCACCATGGGTGGATCTTAACGTGAGTCAATGGGACATTCACAACAGAAACACAAACTCTCCTGCCAATCAAATAGCAATGTGTCAATCAAATTGCATTAATTCACATCATTTACAGCCCCCTTTGTTATGAAATTTAACAAAAAGATTTATTTTGTTCAGGAGTCAAAATAGAAGCAGGTGTAAATTCTTGGCTTCACTGGAGTCCTGCAGGTGAAGACATGCTTCCAGCTTTGGTTTAATCAGTTATTTTTCTGGATGAATACACCTTAGACTTGCCGGGTATGTCTCTCTCCAGGGCTAGGAGGTAAATTGCTTCAACTCCTAATTAAAGGTTGACCTTTGACCTCCTATCAAGATGTTGCCTCACATGTTCCCCCGTGGTGCATGGAGTCAGATTGTTCAAAGTGAGATCTGGTGGAGCATGTAGAACTAAGAGCTAAGAACTAAGAGTTCCATAACAAGGGCCTTGATAAAAGGGCTGACATTTTATGAAACAGAGAGCTGAGAGAAGAAAGCCTCTGATGTCCTACTTGATATGTAGCACCAAAAGTGTCAATGAAAACTACCATGGCTACGAATCAGCGCTACATCACAGGAGTCCAGGTGGCTGCAGCTCAGACGCACTAAAGGTTGACATGAGTGGAGGAGACAGAGGGTATGCAGAATGTTTCTCAGAGCTCCTCAGTAGGCCAAAACACACTCAGTTGTGGTGGCTAAGCTGATGGCTGCCGGGCCTGATGCAGATGCATGCCTTTGTGCCTCGACTGATTTCCAGTTGCCAGCGCTGACAGGAAGCGATCTGGTGATGCAGTCCTAGCACAGAGTTCAGGGCCTGTAACTGATTCTGACAGTTCTGGAGGAAGGATGCTTCTTTGGAGACGAAAGACTTTGACTAGAAATAATCACAAATTCCACTTTGTTACAACTTGTGTGTTATTTATGTAGTTTTGGCCATGGTTATTGTCGTCTGTAATAACATGTTCACCAAATTAATTGGGAACTCTGTGACATTGCTTCAAAAAAGACGGGGCAAGAAACGAGATCAGAGTTGTAAACAAGCCAGATTATCTGAAAGTGAAAGTGAGCTCACCTGTCTTGTTTGAAATAATGCCTCATGAAACAGGAAAACTGAGCATGAAAACTACTTTACATAATGGTATAAGTCAAAGTTGAACCAGGGAAGTTCAAGTTTCAGCAACTTTGTCATTACACAATATGGTATTGCACAATGAAATGCAGTTGTATAAAACTATAAAATAGCCAATAAAACAAAACAGAGAAGCCGAATAGAATATAAACAGTATCACTGAAGGGGGGAATAAAAAAAGAAACTATATTTACAAGGAAGATATACATACATGTATATATGTGTATACATATGCACACAAACAATAGTGCAAAAACCTGAGGTAGTAGTGGGAGTGAGGGTAGTGCAAAGGGAGTGATATGGTAATAAGATGCAGTGCAATGCATAGAATAATGTTCAATCTAGAATATGTATAATATGTAGAGCTGAGGAAGTTTGTCCATAAACTGTGATGTTTATGACAAATAATTTGGGGAAAATTGTACTTTTTGCCATCTCTTTTAGATTTGTAAAGCATTTGTTTTAAACCTGTCTACTGCCTGGCCCCCTTCTTCTCACCTCCTCACCTCCTTCTTTTTAGTGATGCTGTCACATACCCAGATGTCCTCAAGTAATTTTCCTATTTATAAGTTGAATTTTGTCTAAACTAACAGGAATAATGGCCAAACCTACAAAAATAGAAAACTGGAATTTCCCTTTAAATGATTAGGGTGGTAATATTCTGTATCTTTGTCAATGTCAACAAATGTTCTGAGTTCCTTACACTGCCTGTGGCACTCAACCCCAAACCCATTTGTTCTTATTGAAGACATACATCTTTAAAAACATAAATATATAATTTATATTAAAAAAAATGTATGTTTATGTAAATGCTACCATAACAGGATTAAAAAGTGTCACCTAAATTTGGTGCAGCAGGATGGTGAATGTGGGACTGATTTAAAATAAACTGCAGTACACATATTCATGGTGATGTAGGAACATGTTACCCAGTGCAACATTGTGGCTTATGAATGTGGTTTTAATAGTTTTTGAACAACAATGAAGGTCTGTGACACAGAGAAATCAGGCTAACACTTGTTAGTGGGATCAAGTCATTTTTGGTTTTGGTCTATTTATGGGATTTGTTGACAGTAACAAAACTATAGAATATCACCAAGACTTATCCTTAAATAATGTTTATGTTTTTCTGATTATTCTGTCTCAGCTATAGAAACCGGCCAAATGCACTGCTATAGCACAGAGAACTATCTGTGAGCTGAAAAATCAACCTGTCTTTCTGCAGACACACAAGTCATAAGTCATTTCAATGAGCCTGGCTGGGCTGCTTAAGAAGAAGCTCCTAATCAGGCTCTGTGTGCTGGAGCTCTCTCTCCCTCTCTCTTACACACCTGGACCAGCTCCAGGGCCCGTGCTTTAAAAGGGCTGTCAGTCAAAAGCTTAAGCTCCTGTATGTTGGCTTGGGGCACCACCTCACCCCGCCGCTAACAACTGCACCTGACCGAGCTTGTGCTGGGACGTCGCCTCACCTCGGGGGAAACAACGCTGCACTGACTCACCCTGTACCTGCTGGCGTATGTGCCAACTACTGTGACAGAGAGAGAGAGGAAAACAAACAGAGAGATGGAAAACTTGATGATTTGTGAGAGAAGTTGGATGTGAGAGTGGGAAAGTACTTGGATATAGCAACAACTCGCAGATATCTCCATGCACTCCCATTGCGCTCGCAGATCTTGGCAGTCCGTGGTGAAGTGAGATACCGTAAGAAAATAAAACATGGGCCTTACAGTGCTGGACCCGATCCCCTCTCACACAGCCTGTACGCTGTTTGCTGCCAGAGCAAACATGGTGGCTGTTATTCTAGAGGACAATTACATTTTAAAAAGTATGCTCCTCAGCCAACGCCGGCCTGTTTTAAAAGCCACAGTGAATAGAAGAACAAACACTGGGAGGAGCGCTTTCTCTCTCACACACACACACACACACACACACACACACACACGTGTATCTGTGCATTTAGCATCAGCCAACCGTGAACTCCCAGGCATCCACTTTCACCTACCCTGACTGTTCGACCCCGCTGTCCAGCGTCCAAATGGCATAATTATCTGCAATTTATGCTCTGACAAAACAGATCACTTCCCCGAAAATGAAATTCCCCATTAGAAAGAGCAACAAGGGGGGAGGAGATAAAGTTAGTCATACTTTCTCTGGTATGAGACGAGAGAGGGCACAGTGTGTGCCCAGAGCCACTAAATTCTCAGAAATAAACCTGCACGGATCCTTAAGGATCAGGTGTTTTTGAGGAATTTCTATAAAGAGAAAAGAAAATGCCTCCTGATGATGAATATAGAGGTGGTTCTTCGGTGAGAGGGCGGTAAGGCTCATTAAGAAAACCCTTAACTTTCTCTCCACAGAATTGCAGCCATTACACTCAGCTCATATATCAGCTAATATACCAGCAACAGACTTGAATTACTTTTTCTTAATGAGTAATGAAAAATTTAAAAGCTGTGGAAATCCATTGCTATGCTTGGATCCAACTGCATTTTCATTTGCTTTTCAGATATCCATTAATCATGTTAATGAGCCTGGAGAAGTCACTGGCTAAAACAAGAGATCACTGAGACAATGTTTTGCAAATGTTGTTGCGGATTGTAAAGAGCTCTGGCTCGTCTCCAGGTCCGCTCTGACCAGGAAACAATAACAAGTGTATCTAGTTGTCTCAATCTGTATCATGTTGACATTGCAAACAGCGCTGAGGCAACTGTTTTGAAAGACTACAAATGAATGTACTGTATATTGGATTTCTTCCCAATGTGAATGTCTTGTTAAAGTGTTATTTATTACAAATAAAACTGTTCAAACTTAAAAGTCATTTTTTACAAGACATAACTAAGTTGCTCAAGCCTCCCGGATATATAACTGAATTCAAAGATTGTCTTGATTTACCTTTCATGTAGCTTACATCTGCTTGTTGGGACACGCAGGCTTCAGCTTCTATATGCCTGGATGTATGACAGTGTATACAGACATGCTTAAGGACACACACCTAAAAGGAAAATTCCATCCTTGGACTATCTTGAAGTGTTGTAAGTAATCAATCTTTTGCTCAGTGCAATGGGGGACGTGTTGCAATTTACTTTTCAAGTGTTCCCACTTTCCTTCGCGCTGACTCATCTACAATCCCTCTGCTGCTAGCATTTCCAAGATTTACTTTGACAAATCCAGTATGTCTCTGAATAGCTTGAACCTAAAAGTGTAGGCAGAAAGAGCAGTAGTGATAGCAATAGCATGACGTCAGTACAGTGCTTTTTCCGGTTGAGAAAAAGTGACAGTTGTCCCCATAACTTTACTCTATTTAGGCTTCTGTTGGTGGGAACCATGGTATTTCAGAAATTATTTTAAGATGAATTTCAGTATTTGTTCAAAAAGATCTTGCTCTTTAAACCTACAATGACGGACAACATGGCATCAAAAACAAAATTCAATGTGGACTTTTATTTTGTAACACACCAGTGTGAATAAGGAACCTCCTTACTCGTCTTTCGACTTGAAATAAAGGTTGATGAAGATTTTTTACTTTAACATAAGAATATAAATGCACATATTCATGTTTATGCCATCAAAAGCCCCACTATACAAACACACCTGCACAATCACACATGTACACAAATACACATGGGTCCCAAGGTCACCTGTGTGTGACAGATTAAGAGTATAAATGGCTGCTGTGTGTAGCCCTAATGACTGATCTGTCATCGGTTTTCATTAAGTGTCCTGGGTTTACCAAGGTGAGACCGCTCTGTCTGCACTAGTTTGGATCGAGACGCCAAGCTGTGGATTGTGGACGAGAACAGAGAGAGCTGGAACAGCAGAGTGACCTGAACTTCCAGTAAAATCCTGGCGCAGCAAAGAAGCTGGTGTTGTGTGTTTGGCATGTGCGTATAGAGCCTGAGACTCAGGTCACTGGCCCTGTGTCCTTAAAGGCAAATTCCAGAAAAGTCATCATTTGGAAGAAAAACAACATGCTTCATGAATTCCAGAGTAGTCTACAAGATGTGTTGCTTGGGCAATTATATGCTTGTCCAATCAATTTTGTGCATACCAAAACATAATAACATGATGAGAAATTGAAATTGAAGAAACTAATTTATTTTCCAAAATGAGCCACTTTTTTAATGAAGTGCAGTGAAATTAGAAACTGTCTTACTGCCTGAGCAGCGATGGTGCAGAGCCAGAGCCGGTGTACAGGACAGGAACCAGAGCCTCCAGTGTGTCACCGCAGACAGAACACACAGCAACACGAAGGGATCTTTCTCTAAAGCCCAGGAACACTGCTGACAGTGTTTAGACAACTGTTTAAGTCTCCGTTTCCCGCTATAACTCACCCTGCCTCCTCCATCCTGCACCTCCAGAGATGTGGACGGAAGATGCTGAGATGAGTGTCAGGGACAGACAGAGAAGAAGCTGTACACACAGAAAATAGATGCATTTTATTCTGTCACTAGATGGTGCTGGAATCCCCAATGAGTATGTAAATAAGTGTCAAGAAATGTATTTGAAAAAATAATTTAAACTGAGTGAGAGAAAAGTTTCCTATGATTTCCTGTGCTTTTAAAAAAGAAATCCTGCTTTAAGTCAAGGACATCTACAGATTATCTGACCTGAATAGAAGCAGAGTATTTCCCTCAGCAGTGCAAGATAACATTAGTTTCGGTAAGATTAACAGAGATTTGAGGAAAGCCATTTCCTTTTTAATTAAACATTAATATCACGGGCAAATATTCAACATAAATTATTGATCTGGGTTATCACAGTCAAACAAACAGCACAGATAGCCATCTGGAACAAAGACTGTCCTAAAATGCCCTTTCATAACTGCACTTATAAATAGCTTTGAATCAAATCCCTGAAAGAGCCAAAAAAGAACAGGAACCAGAGAGTTAACATGCTCCCACTTCCAAGAATAGGCTGCACCACAAGCTCCAGGATTGGATTTTGTGATAAGCCAGCCATATGAGCTGCATTCTCTGTCTGCTCTGACCCGGCTGCATGTGAGCCGCAATAACAAAGGCGCACAGCAGTGGGCCCCAGGGTCCGTTTACTCAGTGGTGTAATGTTTGTGCTCTCATGGCCCTCACAGCAGCAGAGCGCAGCTCTTATCAGGGGCCCCGGCCTAGCTCGCCATGGCCCTCTAGAAGGCTGCGGCTATACCGCACTGTGTATTCTACCACTGCAAACAACCCTCGCACAAAGGCGAGAAAAAAGAGCAAAGGGTGAGGAGGTAAAGAGAAGGATGAAAAACAGAGGGATCTGATGCCTGGGGTCTTGGTTGCTTTCCATAAGGGGCCTCCATCCCTGCTCCTCTGGAGGGAAAAAGGAGAGGAGGGTGGAGGGTCGGAGTGCATTCCTCTCTCCTCATGCCCTGGAGGGGTGTCGGCTTTGGCTGCAGAACGGGGAATGAAGGCAGGCCTAAGCCCCTACAGACACGCAGGCTTTGGCTGGCTAATGTTTTGTTGGCCTAACAGCAAGCAAGACAGAGGGGTCTCTGGGACCATCACTTTCCCCTGGCCCAAAGATTTGACTGACCAGAAGGCCTCTCTGATCCATCTCTCTCATTATGCATGAATGTACTGTACAAGACCAATCTCGATTGTGAGAATAAAAACGTTATTGTAAGAAAAGCAAGGAAACAACAGGGGGAATGTGTTTATAGAAAACATGTCCTGCTGCGAACTGAGCTGAACTCATTTCAGTTGTTTGGTGAGTCACAGTGCCAGTCCAGCCAGGGGAGAAAAGGACTGTAACATATTTTCCATCCTCGTTGCTGCTTTTTGGGCTTTTCCCCTTGACTGGCACGCAGGCAGGCAACAGGCTGGCATGGCCATTGTAAATTTCAGCTCTGTCCTTTCTCAAAACGCCTTAGAGAATAGTGCTTAATGTCACTCTTGGGCCAATTCGATCTAATTGGAAAAATCACATCTATAAATACCTTCTAACCACAGCAGAAAGAAAAAAAAAATGGTTTTGTAGAAAAAAAGGCCCAGTAGACATGGGAAGAAATTTTGAAGTGATGATGGTACACTTCCACATCCAAAGTGAAATCAAAATATCCTCTGTAGACTTAGCTTCAGCTCTGCGATGTCACTGATTGATGTGGAAATCCTCCCAAAACCCACCAAGAAAACTGTTCCATCTTAGTAGAAACTATCCCACACTGTGACCAAAAGAGGTCTTCCTTCCATCAAGCAGCCAACCCACAGCTCTTTCTTTCCCTCGTGTTCTCTCTGGTTTTCCCTAAAAACCAACAGTGAAATAGGATGCAGATCTGCAGACTGTTTTGAACTGCACCCATAAAAAGCACAGGCAGGGATGGAGCACTCTTTTTGGTCCCCAAAAGTAGAGGAATGTTAAGCATATCCTTAAGAAGATTAGGGGTCTGCTTGGTATACCACACAGCTTTCCCTCGATGTGCCAAAGAACGCGTGCAGATCAAAGCCACCTCGGACTTCCTCGTCATTAGTCATGGCTTATCCCCAAATGCTTTCACCCTCTGATACTGACCCCCGTCTTTATCCCAGCACACCCTTCACTTCTGCTGGCTTTGGAAACACAGTGCAGGGCTCTGGCACAGGATGTGATCCCCTCTTAAAGACCCCCTTCCTCTCTTATTGAAAAAGTTACACTCACTCAGTCAAACTCTGATGTAAACAGCCCAGGCACAGAGGGTTGTGCACATGAGTTAGTATTTGAGTGAACTGACATGTACACACAACCAATTTAGTGTTTTACAGTTACCTTTGTGTGCTGTTCCCTTCCATTTTATGAGCAATGTCTATTTGCTTCCTAGAAATAAATCCTAATATCCTAATAAATAATACATAAAGCATTAAAATGATTAATACCAAACAGACTGGCTTATGGAAAATATGTTGTGCTTCAGCAAACAGAAAAATAAAGCTTAATTGGGAAACTAGTGAAGAATTGTTTGTTTTGAAAGTCCTGCATATTCTTTTTCCTATTTCTCTTCCTTTGTTTACAATACTAAATGTGACTACTCCTTCATTGGTGCTTAGCCGTCTGGAAGCCATTAATGTCAGTGGTGTTCTTGCCAAGAAGGTTATAGGCATATTTATACACTTATGTTTCCTAATCACAACAAAGACTGGCCATCTGAGCCAAACATTTACAGTGTATATTGTTTGTGAAATAGAGGCTATGCGGGTAGAATAGGGTTTGTAAATATATTCAGAGCAGTCACAGGAAAGACAAAAATACTATTCACTAGCTGCCACTTTGTGATAAAACAAAGAAAAGAAGCAGTGATGGATTGCACTGCACTTGGTTCAATCCGTTTAACCAGCCCCCATCACTAAAGTCAATACAGCTTGATTAGGCGTGAAGGAAGCAGGTTAAGAGTGCCTTTGTTCCAACATTTATGAATACATTCCTCCATACTGTAGATTATCCAGCTAGAGCACGGTAACAAGCCTGTCACACAGAGATGGATTTTCTCCTCAAAGTATGAAAGCATATAGTGTAGAGCAATCCAAGCGTTGAGTGTGTTTGCTCAGGGTGTGTGAAGGCTGCCGTGGCGGAGCTCACTCGGGGTTGCTGGGAAGGCCACTTGAGTGGCAAAGAGCTTGCACACCTGTTCTCTGTTTGGTCAACAGTGCAATCGTAGCCCGGTCACACAGCACAATGCTATCGCTGCCGATCTGGAGAGCAATCCAGCGCTTATCTCTTATTGGCTCTGATTGCAGCCATTCAGGCCAATTAGGAGCTCTCCCTCCTATTCAGTCTGTGCCCTCCAGCAGCGTGGCCCCCGCTGCACGGCTGCTGCAGTTCCTGGACTGCACCATGCCAGCCGGGTCACTGAGGGAATTAAGATTTAAGCAAACATCACGGGACGTCAATTCCCACATATGGATGTGTTTGTAGAAAGGAAGGAGAAGGTGGAGCAGTGGCTGTTGTGACGGTCCAAACCTTGTCACAGCAATTAAGTAAAACTGTTTTCACAAAAATAAAGCTCCTGCAGAGCGGTTTGCACTTTTTCATGGATGACTGGTCTGGCTCTTGTTTGGACTGAACTTGCAACCTTTCAGTCACAAAATTATCCAGCAGACCACCCTGTCTGTGAAAACACACAGCACCAGTCCCACAATGATTCAGCTCTCCCATTGCCCTGGTAAGGATCAGTCTAAATGAGGATGTGCCAGTGATATTGAGAGAAGGAAGGGTGCTGGACTCTACGAAAGCTGCAAGGTGCCAAAGTCTGCCCCATCAAAGCCATCCAGTCTGGACAGATTCTGGCATTGACCCTCCGTACACACCACTGCCCTCTCCTTATGAACCTGAAAGAATGGAGCGGAGAGAGGACTTTGAACACACCTCAAAATACACACACACACACACACACACACACACACACACACACATACATGGATGGACTCATTGTCTGTACGTCACCAGCCTGGCCACATTTGACCATTGCCTTGGAAACGATTCACAGCCTAGCCATTAACACCACGGGAGCACTGGAAATCTTAACACAAGCCTGGCAACATGCGCATTGGCCAAGCACACATAAAGAATTGACGTAAAAAATAGAATCAAATTTTTCAAGCCTGAGAACCGAGACAGTGAGTGTGAGTGTGAGTGTGAGTGTGCGTGTGAGTGTGAGTGTGAGTGTGCGTGTGAGTGTGAGTGTGAGTGTGCGTGTGTGTGCGTGCATGCAGGTGAGAATGTGTGAATCAGACCAATATCTGAAAATAGCTAAAATGGGCATCGTTCTTGGAATGATTATAACATTTTTTATTAATATTGATTTATTTGTCAGATAGCTTAGTTTAAACTTTGACACTAACTGTACTATACTGAGCACTGTGGCCTCACAGCAAGAAGGTTCTGGGTTCGAGCCTGCTGGTCGGCATGTACCCTGTGCCTGCGTGGGTTTTCTCCGGGTGCTGCGGCTTCCTCCCACAGTCTAAAGACATGCATGTTAGGTTGATTGGTGATTCTAAATTGGCCGTAGGTGTGAATGAGAGCGTGAATGGTTGTCTGTCTCTGTGTTAGCCCTGTGAAGGACTGGCGGCCTGTCCAGGGTGTACCCTGCCTCTCGCCCAATGCTAGCTGGGATCGGGTCCAGCACCCCCCTGACCCTCTACAGGATAAAGCGGGTATAGATAATGAATGTACTGATACATGAATACATACAAGATAAAGTGGCAGTAAGCTACAGAATACAAGAATGGAAGTAGAACAGCATCTATACACAGGATGGAGATGTAGCACCACATATATCTCAGGGGTGTTAATGAAGAGGAAGAAGATTCATCTCACTTCTTGATCTTCACCTCTGCCTGGAAGAGCTGTGCAGCATCATTCCTTGACAGTTCAGAGTGCTAACGGAGAGCTCTGGAAAAACAAGACGCTAGCCAGAGACAGAGAGGATACTGGATATGAAGAGGGGATTTAGAGAGAAAGGAGACAGAACTTTATCCAACTCCTAATAATGACTGAGTGCAAAGTGTATGCGTATGTGAGAACGTGCACAGCAGAACAAATCTTTCAGCTCAATGGACAGAAATCCTGCCTAATGCTGGGTGTTTTTTTAGAGCATTTGAGTCATATCATTTTCAGCAGGCAACAACCCTAAAACAGTGCTTTTCCTTGGCACGATTCCTCCTAATAGGTTTTCCAGGAGGTGCTTAGCCTAGCTTAGCATAAAGATTTAAAGCAGTGGGGAAACTTCTAGCCTGTCTCCAAAATACAGCTACCAGCAACATGTTAGATGTTAGAGGGAGTTGCATCCTGTAACTACTTTTTTGGTACCATTGTGCCTGTGCAGAGACCTGTACTCAAACCTGTGCTCACTGACTGTATCTCGCAGACTGCACTATAGCTGGAAATGCTGCACAGAAATAGTGGGTAGATAAACTGTTTTAGTCATAATAAAGATTCCAAGTGTAACTCCCCAAAATAACACAAACTGTAATTTGTATCCTTCTGTTTGTGGACAAAAGAAACAAGTGGGACCATAGTGAACTTTAAAATTAATAATAGGTGCATTTCTTACCTTCGTAGGTGACATGAAGGCTAACCCTTTCAAAGCTTTATGCTAAGCTAGGCTAATGCCCCCCGGCTCAAGCTCGCACAAACATGAGGGTGGTATAAATCGGTTCATCTAATTCTCTGAAAGAAAGAAAATGTTGAACTATTACATTAAATCTAATTGTAATCACTATAAATACCCTGAAGTTAAACAATATAAGGAGAATGATAAAGTTTATTTGAGTGATAAACAAGGATAAAAGATAAAAGCACTAATTAACAGTCACATGAGGACCTGAGAGTGTGCCTATTAACAGGTCCTTAAATACAGAGATTTATAACTTTGTTGGACCTGTATGACACTCTGTGGTGAGCTGACATTTGCCACCATGATGATTACAGAAAAAAGGAAAGCTATTATTACTGTGAGAGCTCAAAGATCATCATAGAAAGAAATTGCCAGAAAACGAGTGTCTTTCAGCACCATAGTTAACAGGATCAAACGGCATCTAGAAACCAGAACTGTGCAGAACAAGAACTTGGACTGAAATGTTTCTGGCAGACCTATTGCATGTTGAAAACACAGATACCACAAGCAACAATGGTAAGACAAATGTAGCTACAGTATGTTGACTGCTAGAGACCCTTGTTAAAATGATCTAATATAGTCCCAAACAGTTCTTATTTTACTATCCCCTTGTTTTTCTTATTTTAGGGTATTTTCAGAGGCCATATAAGAGATTTAATAAGGGTCTGTATATCTAGGTCAATTACAGTCATGATACTGAACCTATCACTGAAACCTTCAAGTGACAGGGAAAAAAAGTATGAATCAATGAGATACATGTGACTAACAGAGTCATAGATCTACTCTTCTACTCATGGAAATTATTCTTGGATTGCCTTGAGAGGCTGCCAAGCCGTGCCGTTGTCACTGAAAATCAAACATGCAGCGCACGATACATATGAAAGTCTTTATGGGACCTTATAGTGTGCCTCATTCTTTGCTTTACTCACCCCTTCCCCCTGTCTTGTCATCAGGGCTGTGTAAGCTCTGTGGTTTTGGCAAGCCGGTGCAGAGATCCCACTAGTTCCTGTTGTGGGAAGAACGACTATTACAACCCTTAACTGCTATAGTTCACAGAACAATTATCATAATTATCATTTTACCATATACTGCTATGATATCCAATGATGCAGCTGCCATGGGTTTTGAATATCAGTTTGATATGTTTCTATTTTGCAGCCTGTCTTTAATTTGGTATCTTTTGTGTATTGAGTCAATCACAGAAAGAATACTGTCATTGGATGATTGGCCACTGTGAGAAATGTATGAGCCAACCACTTTCTAAACTGATATACAGAAAGGCATTATGAAAACATAATATAAGAACAAGATGCTCTTGAGCTGTCAAATGCCAATCCTTCCCCTCTACACATCTGGCAGTGCACATGCTGACCAAAGCCAGTCTATACAAAAAGTAAAATAAAGAACAGGAGAGTAATGAGCATGAGAAGAGATCAGGAAGAGATGAGGCGTCCGCTAGTCTCCCAAGCAGAGGAAGGACTAGGGAAAAAGTGAAGTCAATAACAGTTTATATTCGGCCAAGACAATGCGTGCATCCATCCTCCATCTCCATCCAGCCCTCTTTTCTCTCAGCCACAATCAAAAATGGAAATGACCATGACTTAACTGATATGTGGAGCAGTGAGCATTAGACACCAGCGTGTCTGCCATCGAGAGTCAATATGCCGCCAGGGGTGAAAGGTCACATCTGAGCATGGGGATGGGAAACTGCTGCAGCCAAAGGAGGGGGGGGGGACCAGTGCAGGGTGGTTATGTATTCAATGGCAAAATTAGATTGGAAGCCATGGTTAGAGAGAGAAAAAAGGAATGAGATTGTAAGTAGAGGTTAAGGTTCATATTTTCTATATGATTTCTGGCCTGCAATCTGAACCAAATCACACTTAACTTTTCATGGAGTTTCTTTATGATTAGTTGAAAATGAGTGATGCAGCCATCGAATACTACACAGGAGCTTTGTATGGAGTCAAATTAAGCTCAGTGAAGTGTAAACTTATCAAACATATCAGAAATGAAAGATAAAAAGTAGTAAATGTGATACCTGAATCCTAAAACATAAGCCATAAGTCACAGCTGTCACTCTCAACTAATCTTACAACAAACAGAACAGGCTTACCTACGTTTTCACAACCTTACACTTGATGAGGTACAGCCAGCTCACTAAAACTGCCAGCATTGTAACCGGAACAAAATGCTAACACAAGCTGACAAAAGGAGCAGCATTTTCCAGTGTTTCTACTATAACAACTTCAGCAGTAAATAAACACTGATTTCATTAATGAAACATTATGTTTGTTGCTAACATTATTACAGCATATTCCCCAATCTTCATCTACTGCATTGTATTGTTAGGAGTTAGCTTGTGTTAGTGTCTAGCTCTTTCAGTGTAAACAGATGTTTCTGCAATATTAGGGCCTGCATGAAACAATCCAGCTATTATTAGCAGACTGTACAGGTTTTTATGTAAGTGACAGTGATGACACACTGCAGCCTGCAAGCTATTTTACACTTGTCACTGATTGCATGCTGTGACAATATAACTTTCATGTCAAAAAGTCAAGTAGAAGATGTCTGACTGAACAGATTCCTTGATCTGCTGCAGTGAGACCAGCATCTAACATAGCAGGTAAGAATGTTTTAACCTACAGTCACATTATGTAGTCAGTTAGACTGATGGATCACCTCTATAAAACATCTGTTGACAAGATATCTGCAGGATTTCTGTCAGTGAGTTAGCATTGCAAATAATTAAAAATTGGTTGAAATACAATAATGTATTTATAATCTATAAAATGTATCTATAAAATAAACAAGTAGAAAATGTTAATATTACATCATAAGCTCAACCAATTCCAGTGTTCCTCATGCTGTCAGTCATCACACTGTCCAGAAAATGAAAGAGCCCATCATATTCATAGTTTCTAGATCACATGTATTTTTTTCTTGTTAAGTCAAGTCAGTTTTATTTATATAGCCCAATATCACAAATCAGTCTCAAGGGGCTTTACAGCCTACAACACTCTCTGTCCTTAGACCTTCGATTTGGATGAGGAAAAACTCCCCAAAAAACAAATTGAAGAAATCCCAGGAAAAGCAACAGTGGAGGGATCCTTCTCCCAGGATCAACAGACATACAATATATGTGTGTACAGAAAACCAACATAATAAAATGACAGCATGGACAATCATAATGACAAAATTATAAAAAGATTGTAACATACATAAAGAATGGATCCGGGAGGGCACAGAGCAACTTCAGGTGTCACCAAACAGATAGGACCTGAGTCACATGACATCCAACATGGGATCTGGAGGAGGACAAACTCAAGCACGGCATTTACACAGGTAGGAGAAAGAAAAAGACACAAAGAGAGAGAGCGAGAGAGACAATTTGAGAGGCTGAATCTCCGGGAGGACAAAGTTCCAGATCCAAAACATCTGGAGAGAGACACCGACAACAAGGGGAGAGAGAGAGGTCCCAGCACAGAGAAAAGAGGATGAGGAGGAAAAACTAGAAAGTGAGAGAGGTAGGCACACAGCTGTGGATGTATGTATATGAAATGTTTTTTACATTTACATTCCTGAGCTAGCTGTGGCCTACACTTCTTTAGGAAAGTAAAAAGTGTAGGGAAATACCACAGTCAACAAAGATTAATGCACAGATGCACACACACTTGTTATTTCACATTAACACAAATCTAACGTCACACTCACGACCCTCTCTCAAATCCAAACTCTTCCACTCACTCACACTACATTTAACCGCGTCTTGCATACTTGTGGGAGCTGTAAGTCCCAGTGAAGCCACGTTTCCTTCATTAAGATATATTTCACTGGCACTGAGTTCTGGTTGCAGCCTGTTTCAATAAGACCCCAACAGACTCAAAACGGCTCATTTATCACCATTAAGGAAGTGCAAGGAGCCAGGGACAGGTGCTGAAACCTGCTAGCAGAATATTCCCCGTATTTTGACACAAAACACCCTCATTATCAGTATTTTGCACTGTGGCTGAGGTATTTACAGCACTTACAGGACCCAGTAATGACGTAAACAGCAGCACCATAGAGCAGGATTATCCCTCAGCCAGTTTCATTTTATTACAGACCTTTTAAACTGTATTTGTGCCCCAAAAACCAGTGGAAAATATTTTAATCAGCTTAGTAGCATACATAACTTTATTGTAATTGTGCTGCTGGATTCAATTCCTCAAATCTTAAACTCTAAACATTATGAATTGTGTGTAAACATTATTTAACCACGGTCTTACTTGAGATGTTACCCGATCCACCCTTAAATCTTTCAAAAATGACAAGCAACCTGGTTTCCATTTAACCACTTAATTTAACTACATAATGGTTCCTCAATGCCTTAATCACTGCAGCTCAAGATACATTTCTCAGTTGCTCCCCAAGAAAACAAACCTCTGACTGACATTTATTGCCAGGCGTTAGACTCAAATCCAACAATCGGCGCTGGCTTTTAAAATCTTGATGATTGACAGGATTCAGAGGTGTGGTCCAGCTCAAGGATGGGCAGCTTGAAACATCTAACATGAAGAGCTCATGTAACGACTTGTGTCTTGTCTTAATTCTCATTATTCAAGCTTGAAGAAGTAATTTTACGGTTTGCTCTGTTTTCTCTTAGTTGAGTAGACCTGTTGAAAAGTCTAAACTTGCTTTTATACTCTTGGCAGACAGTCTCTGTGTGTATGTGTGTGTTGATATATGTATATGTGTGCATAAAGCAGTGCCTCAGGGTTGCCTCCTGGGCTGAATGTGAGGAATCCGCCCCCACTTTCTTTGTAAACGTGCACCTGGTGCCCTTCTTCATGGCAAACCCCACCTGGCCTAGGTGTGCCACCCCCACACCCCACAGCCCACAGCCCCGGGCCATCAGTGAACCTGAGGCTGCAATCCTGCTGGAGTCGTCCAGCAAGCCAGTCCTGCTTTACAGCTCATCTCCTGGGCCTCTCTCCTCCTCCTCCTGTCCAAGCAGTCATGTAATGAAGCCCTAATAAGCCTGTCACTCAAACTGTCACAGACAGCCATAGACAGGCTAAAATCAGAGTAAGGACAAGGCAAGGATGAAGGCTGAAAGTGGCAGAAAATTTAAGAAAGAGAAATTAATCAGGGAAACATTAAAGAGGATTAGAGTGAAGAAACTGTAGAGCAGCCGAATTGGTTGAAGATGAAATGTCTAATGTAATTGAATAGAAAAGATTATTATTATATTATATATATTATTATACATGTATTTTACAAATTCCACACACTTGTTGCATTGGCCTGTAATTTCCCATTCATTTTCCATCTCTCTACAATGTCAAAGTCCAACTACAGTGGCTCAAACTATTCACATGCAATATTTACAAAAATGAAAAACAATAAGCATATTTGTAAGTCATGAAAGCGATCTAACTTCAGTTTTAGAAAAAAAGAAAGAAAGAAAATAAAAACCATAATTAACAAGATCCATTACATATAAACAGTGGTGGAAGAAGTAATCCGTTTTAGTAGTAGTAGAGTGGTATTTTACTCCACTATAACTAAACGTTCTGCATGTAAAATCCCACTTACTATGATAATACTTGTGTATCAAGGAATAAGCAGAATGTATTGTTGCAGCTGGTCAAGGAGTAGCTAGTTT
>JAVQJD010016569.1:0-14113 GCA_036023655.1 Nannoperca australis | reverse complement strand
TGTACTGGTTTGATCGCTCAGTATATATGTTTCCCTGTGTTTTGTTTGGGAGGCAGTTGATGGTTTGCTAGGTTAGGTTGGTTTAGTTATTGTTTGCATAAGTTTGGTAAATTATGATTTTATTTAGTTGAATTCTTGTTTTGGGGCCCAGAACCATATTGGGAAAATGGCTTAGCTATAAATAAAAAAAAACAACTTTTGAGAAACTTTCTTCTGCATCCTGGTCTGACTGTTCGGTTCTCACAACCATGAAAGCAGCAACCTCTCTGTTTTCACCTCCTTTGTCACTCCGCACACGGGATGGAATCCCAGAGTGATTGACAGCAAGTTGGAAAAGGTTTAAGACTGTCTAAGCCCTGTTGTTGGTGGATGCACCAAGGTAAACCACAAGCCTGCTGAGGCCATCAATGCCACTATGGATAACTATGCGCCACCTACACAAACAGTAATACATTTTTAAACAGACACTCAAGACATGGCTTGTCCCAGTCTATCAAATACATGCTTTTGTACAATGTAGCCATGAATTGTAAAAGATGCAAATACAGGTGTCAGAGACTGCGGTTCTTAGGTATTGAAAGGAGCAGTTTATGCAAAAATAACTATTACTCTGAGACTGCCACTTAAATGGTCTTACCTTCTAGGCTTTTAGCATACTTAATGAATAAGTTTCACAAAATTAGGTCTTTCAGTGAAACATTTTCACCAGACTATGTAAATGTGCACTCTTTTTTTTCTTTACATGTTGTTGGAACTACTAGCATTGTCTTCTGATTATTGAAGAAAGTTACCTGCCCTGGCTGGCATTAAGGAACAATTACAAACAAGTAATCCTGGGCCCTCCTTCCTCGTTTTCTTCCTTTTTTTAGTTAATGGATAGCAAAGCCTGTATTTTCAGTTACTGATCAATTTTGTTAATAATAATAATTAAAAAAAAAGATACAACTTTTAAAATCACCCTACATTTACCTAATTAATTTATGATTCCCATCTATGTGCCACAAGCTGTTGGGAGCAGGCACACTATAGCATCTTCTTCTCACTGTATGAAGACTCAATGAGCGCTCCATTACACCTTATGGAATGGTTCTCCTCATGGATTGTTGAACTCGTAGAGCTAGAAGGAAAATGCAAAGGACTTTTTCATGTCAAGTCCTTTGAGAGTGTAAATAGTGATTTTGGACTTGTTGAAATGCTCCAATGGACCAATAACATGACACAATTATTGAGAAAATTTATGTGATTTTTATTTTGAGAATGGCTGTCCCAAAATAACTCTGCCCACTATTCAACTGTATGGGATAGAATATTGAAGCACTCAAGGTAAAAGTCAATGTACGCATTTCCCTGCCTCTTCAAACACAAAATGGGTTTTTACTTTGGATCCTTAGGCCCCGTCCTCTTAGATGTCCTTGAACCATTTTGTAGCCACAGTTGGGGAACATGTGTTGAATATCACAAATTATGTGATCGAGTTCTGCATCATTTATGCCATAGAAGTCTGAAATTCTGAAATATTAGGGAATAGTGTAAGTGATACTGAAAGGTTGATTATGTTAGCAACACAATGAGCAAAAAAGAAAACGTAACTTTGTAGCTTAATTAATAAAAACAAGGAGACTATGTAACAAACAATCTTTTTGGGATTTGGTTCATGACCAAGATGTTTAAGGAACTGTATTGACATCATGCCAGGTCGGAAGACAAAGAAACCTATAGTTTTATGACCACAAGGAGTCATATACACAGTTTAAATGTAGCAGGTAGCTTAAGAATGTTTAGGCCCTAAAATCACCATAATTTTATCAGTAGAAGTCTCTCTGACATCAGAGATCCTATCCTTTAGCATAATGAACGTTATGCACGTTGGCGTACAACGTGTGACGTTACACTTCATAAAAGCAAGATCTACACTTTAAAATACAGACCTTATGTCGTGGTCTTGCATTCTCCTCCATATCGTTTTGGCAGACACTCTTAAAGCAAGGGCTATCTTAGTAACCGGGATCCGAAGCTCAAGATACTTGCATATCACATCAATAGATATTGGTATCACAGGGCGTCCTGGTCCTGCATGTTCGTCTCATGTCTGACTCCAACAGGCGGTTCCGCCCTCAGCTGCCGCGGACATTTCAAGGTGGATAGCCTGCCTAACTGATTCCAGTGCAGATACAAACTCTCGAGGAAATGCGGAGTTTGTGAGAGCGGATACTTGTCCTACCCTATCCAACAGCCAGTCAACACGGTACAATATAAAGTCCGTACTAACGACGGCTTGCTCAGTTTGTTCCGTCAGTTCCAGCAGTTGTTGTCTAACATACTCCACCATTTCAGTGTGGTCCATTCTGATAGCATTTGGATTAGCGTCCACCCGCCCAATAAATGCTCCCGCCGCGGTGGTGGATGAGAAAGTCGTCTCCTTCCAGGCGGCTTCAACTTCACCTTGCACTGCAAAGAAACCACGACTTCTTACTACTTATTATTTACCTCTTGTACAAAAGTCTTGGGTTAGAATAGTTTGCAAGAGCGCAAGTAGGCTACAAACTTAACGGCTGTCGAGGCGTGTGACTGAGTAGATGAGTTTGTGTACGGCGTGATGACGTTTAATGTCCCCGACAACCTCTGCAGTCTTTTAGCCGCTTGTTAGCAACCGCCTTCTTTAAGACGCGGGAAAGCTTCAAAATGTACGAGTGGTGTAAGATTTTATGTCATAGAACAAAACGTAAAAATCAAAATGTTAAATTTAACTACAGACCTTATTTCAGGCACTGAAGCAAAAACATATTCAAGAAAACTCTTAACTTTCAATATAAAAGTCTCACATAAAAAAATTTACAAAAACAATTTTATTTTACATTAACTAAGTCTCACAAGAAAACAGAGACCATTTTCCTGAACTTTTTTTCATTAAAATTATAAATGTAAGAGGTTTAGGTGGGAAAGCACGTTAGGACATTTGCCTGACTAGCAATCACTCACTGCTGCAAACATTGTAATATTACTCTAAATTTTGCCATGTTCATGTAAATGTATTGGATGAAAATGAACATGTCAAAACGTAACACTGCTACATTAAAAAGGACAAATAACAGTCCTTGAAACTGACCCTTGAGTAGCTAGATAAACCCAAATCCAGTATTGGCTGTACGAACTGCTGCTTCAAGAGCTTCTTTGAAGTCCTTGTAGGCTGTATGATGTCCTGGAATTAATAAGATCTCATGGCAGGTTTTGGACTTCGGCAGTAAGCCCGGGGTAACCTCAATGTGGAGGTGTTGTGGAACTCAAAACTTGAGTTCTTTCAAGTTGTCTGAATTGGCTATGGAAAATTTAAAAGGAGACAACATTCAAATGTATTAAATATTGTTTCACCCTTGATTCAACAGGAAGAAAGTTTGTTTTGTACTAAATTTCAATTAAGTCTGTGCAAATCTGAATTATTTTTATCACATTACAGGCAACCAACAACATGGAAAATGGTAGTATAACTGTACATTATTGTGAAGGCTTACTTCTTATATTAAATGTAATGAAACTCACCATTTTCCACGTACTGTCGGAAAAATGCGACAGCAGAGCACTCCTGCTCACTGTCTGAGGAATCATTTGAAGGCCAAATGACCCGTTCAAGAATCATCTGAGTAAATGCACAAAAACATCAGAATGAATGGCATATCAACTTTAAAATAACTTACTCAATATATCTTGGGTGATACTACCAAACATCAAAATTAATGGAATAAGATTAATAACGTAGCTTGTAGACAGGTGTGACCACCAAGCTCGAGGAACGGGGGAAAAGAACGGAAACAGTCTGTGGTCTTTCCTTGCCGAGTTGCACAACTCCAGTGTCTTTAAGGCCTTTTTTCAGTTGCTTGATCTGACGGATCCTTCGAGTGATCACCTTAAAATGTTGATACATATCCAACTATCACTAAAATGTAGTTTGACATGTAGAAATTAAAACCATATATATAGTTTTATAAAAATGTGTTAGATTAGCAATAAACCCATTAACTTTAGAAAAGCTCTGAAATAACAAGAACAAGCTTGTTACTGCAAATGTAAGTTCACAATAACAACTTGAGCTATAGTTGCTGCAGAGCAATGGGACAGGGATGGACAAATTGAGAAGTTGTGGAAGAAGAAAATGAAAATGTCTTCAGAATTTAATACTTTGGTACTTCAGTTACAGGAATAGCAATTGGAGAAGAATGCGAAGAAGAAGAAGAAGGATATAGCCCCATGCAAAGATGACACTTTTCAAGACCTACTATCAATACAGGCACAAAACAAAGGAACTATGTAGCATTTCCAAAACACACACACACACACACACACACACTACAAAAAGCAGCCCCAGGGTTTTACAAAGCACTGTTTGATCAGGGCCTAACAAAGTACATAGAATTATACTTACAGAATGGTGAAGGATCTTTTCTGCAAGCCAGTTCCTGTTGGTGTCATCAACAACAGTGGGCAGATCCCAAGCCACACACATCTCCACAACATTATGTTTATCAGCTGGGCTCAAATGGTCCTTGCTGGTAAACTGTTCAAAGTACATTTGGCTTATGTGATTGTTATAAAAGCCACTTATCCGAAAGATTACTTGATACGGTCATATCAAGTTCAAGTTGTTTGTGGGCTTCAAAGACACACAACTCCTCCCCAAAAAACAAAGTGAAAATGGAAAAAAAGGGAAGAGAGGTCCCTAGCAAAAAGGGGAATCATTTATTTTCACTGAGAGTCTATCCATAAGTAACACGGTGAAAGAATTTGTGAATATTTTGATGATGGGCTTCATACACTTTCTGTAATAAAACATTTAATGCAAAATGCTACCAGATGGGGGACCCTGGGACAAAATCTTATCAAATGGGGGTCCATGGTCTAATCTGTGTCACAAGTTAGTCCTTGACGTGAAAACGTTTGGGAACCACTGAATTAAACCAAATTAGACCAAATCAAAAATCAAGAAGTTACAAAATATGTCACATCAAGTAAGTCAGCTAATTATTTCATATATACAGTACATATAATGTGTATTATGTAATTATGTCCTATCACGTCACAATACATGATATGATATTACAATAAAAAAAAGTAAAAAAAACAACAGCAAAAACACAATCACTTACCAGAGTGACAATTTCCCTCACATCAATGTCTGGGCTGTCTTGAGGCACGAGCTGGTTTGTGTCTTCTTCTCCAGAAATCAGGTCTAATATGGCTTGGCTTAATCCAGTCAGCTGTGGGCCCCCGTTTAAGATGGAGTGTCCAATCATTCATCCAGCCACATGAAATATATCACCTTCCAGCAGGAGAGCAGAGGTGGAAGGCACCAGGTGGTCTTCCTCACCAACAAAGAGCAAACTTTTGTCTGTGTCATCTAAAAAATAAAATAAAATGAAGTAAATATCCTTTTTTTTTTTTTTTATAGTAAAACCAGATTTACATTACATACCTAGGCCAAAACTGAAACCAAACTGCAGTCTAGAAATCCAAAATTAGAAAAAGAACCTGTTCACTCCATCTCCCAATGCTGGATCAGCTGTAGCATGAGTTAAGAGAGATTGATTTAATTTGTTTAGAATGAATAACTGAAGTATTAGAGATAATTTCTATTTTAATATGCTATTTATTGAAGCCTGTAATACAGTAGTAACCACCCCCTCCCTTTACCACTGGCATTAACACAGTATATACACAGTTCTGTATATTAGATGCACCAATTTGGCTGTTTTTTTAAGAATCCCAAAAATAATAACATTATGTAGTACTCTTAGGATGCTAGGAGATAACAACCCCGCATGCCCACTGTCAATGACTACATTGCAACAGGGTGAACAATTTCTTCCCTTTGATATCAAAGTTATTGCCCATTCCTTCCTTACAATTCCTGAGATAATTTCCTAAATTTCTCTTCAGCCAGGACTTTTTGGGTTCAGAATAATCACAAAGAACTCTCAGAATGTTGAATATGACCCCAAAATATACATCAAAGTATAACAAGTATAGTATGTCATCATACAAGAAATAACCTTTCAAAAACACTGAAAATGGACTGGCCCAGTTGATGTTATTTTGCTTGTAGAAAACAACAACTGCACGCTCTTTCTCCTCTGGACTCTCATGCATGTCCATTTCAGCTTTCAAATTCTTGAATGTTTCTGATTGTTGGAGTAAATGTCTTCTGTAAATCTCAGCTGCCCTTTCGGGATCCTTTTCAGCTTTCCAATCTAAATTTTAAATTTGAGAGGAAACAGACAAAAATAAAAGACCAGTACTGGATCATGGTCTGAAAGGTGTCACATGCAAACCTAGAAACACTTTATAGAAGAGACTCAGAGGTCCATAACTTACTTAAAAAATGCTGCTGAACCAACCGGCATTACGGACTCTGTCAAGAGATTGACCGTTGTTGAGTGAACCATTGCTGCTGCTGCATGATGGATGTTCTTCCCTTTGTCTCGATTGACTTCTGAGTCTGTGTGGGTCACTATCAGGGTTTGGCAATCTGTATATGTTATCAGTCTGTCTCTCTGTGTGAAGGCTACTTTCAATCGGCCTCTGTCTGTGCATGTCAGTCTCAGTTTGCGTCCGTCTACGACCACTACCCTCAGGTTCTGCCTGTATTTCTGTATTGTTGTCCATTTCTATCTGTCCATGGCTGTCAGTTTCAGCTTGTATCTTGTGAGTTTCTTGTGAGAAAATCACTGAAATTAAAGATTAATAATAAAGTTCTTAAAATAAGCTTGAATTTAGAATTTAAAACTAGTACCAAAAGCCTGGCATGCACTCTACAATGATAAATATTATTAATTTAACACACCTAGTACAAATGTCTATGTGATCCTGCATCTGGGAATGTTGGAAACTGTTGTGACAGTACATGCATTCCACCATTGGTCCATCAACTTGATCAGCAGAACTCCCCCATACCTATAAGAAAAAAAAAATTAAACATGGACTTTTAATTCATAACTATATTCACTAAACAAGGATCATATCAGAGACGCTGCGATTATAAAAGGAGACATTGAAGTATACGTTTTATTTTGTTTCTGTCACATTTGAAGTGTGTTTTATGATGTGTGGGTTAAAATTGGTGTTTTTGACAATGCAGTCTGGTGGCTTTGAGGTGAGCAATATAACACCTGTTTCTGGTTAGGGGGAGGTGTGGACAACCTTGATAAACTGGCTTCGATGGTTTCTTCATCAAAGCCATCAACGTGTCTGTTGGACCCTATCCCAAATAGGCTGCTAAAGAGGTTCTACCCTTGGTTGGCACTTCTTTGCTGGATATGATCAATGTGTCCTTATTGAGGGGCTATGTGCCGCGGTTCTTTAAGGTAGCTGTAATTAAACCTCTTCTTAAAAAGCCCACTCTTGATCCAGGGGTTCTATCAAATTATTGACATATATCTAACCCTCCTTTTCTCTCCAAGATCCTTGAGAAAACAGTCACCAATCAGTTGTGTATCTTTCTAAACAACAATGATCTTTAAGGACTTTCAGTCAGGATTCAGACTACATCATAGCACAGAGACAGCACTGGTGAAAGTCACAAATGACCTTCTAACTGCATCAGACAAAGGACTTGTCTCTGTACTTGTATTATTATTAGATCTTAGTGCCGCTTTTGATACCACTGACCATCACATTCTATTAGAGAGACTAGAACATTTAATTGGCATTTAAGGCACCGCATTAAGCTGGTTTAAATCCTATTTATCAGATCAATATCAGTTTGTACATGTTAACGATGAGTCCTCTATGCACGCCAAAGTTAGTCACTCCATAAATGTTCATTGATATGCAGATGATACCCAATTATATTTATCGACCAAGCCAGACCAATCAATTAGCTTAACTTCAAACATGCCTCAAGGACATAAAAACCTGGATGACCTGCAATTTTCTGATGTTAAACTCAGAAAGATAGAGTTTCTCGAGATGGCATTGCCTTGGCCTCCAGCAACACCGTAAGGAACCTTGGAGTTATCTTTGATCAGGATATGTCCTTTAACTCCCACATGAAACAAACTTCAAGGACTTTTTTGTGTGTGGGTCAAATACCACAATTCTTGGCTTTATGATATTTGTTCAAAGTAGTGGTCAAACAACAAACAAAATACTAAAAACATTTCTCAGTTCATGAAAATATAAAAATGTGGATAATATATTTCCACTAACAATCGCTACATATCAAAACGTGTTAGGTTCATTTTGTTCAAATTGTACACAGGGAAGGGGAAGGGATGCTTTACTAAACTGCAACAGGCCACAATGCATTTCCCATTAAATACATTCACATGTGGGAACTTTGCAGTTAAACCACTGTCTGTACTGTTGGCTGCTTAGTGGCTTCACTGGACAGTTGGGAGGAAAGCAACTTTCTCAAGGGGGTTGGGGGACAAAATCCACAGTCCATGTTCTGCACAAAAATGTGACAGACAATCTGAGATTATGCACTCATTTGAGGAGGAAAGAGTGATAGATTTTCACGTTCCTCATTGACATTAAATATCCTGAGCATCCAGGAAAGTGTTATTAACCTTCTGTAGAAGCTGTTTGAATCAGTTATTCCCATTGGAAGCAAACTATTATTCTGTGCCACTGTGTTCTAATGTTTAGCATGTGGCCACATCACATGCTAAACATTAGAGTCTGGTTAACATTAAAGTGATGTGTTCAGGGGGCACTATAGAACATAAGCGGTCATGTTTACACCCATATGTAGAATACACAGACACAAACATAACCACACAAACACACACAAAGTTGCACACAAATGCAGCATTGACATCTGAATGGTGAAGCCATATGTACTCTTGCCCATATGCTGCACTTAAACATGTGTACAGATACTTCTGCATATTAATGGTGTTCATCCTCAGCTCCTAACTGTTATATCTTACTGACCAGACCATTATCCACCATTTGATTTGCAATTAGAAGTATTAGCCTAAATAGTGTCCGGTGCCATAATGGGAACCATCTACAGGTCTCAACTGGTTGCAGTGCCTTGACCATATGATACCAACTGAGACTGTTCGACAAGACCAAAGACTGAGTTCAAACTCATAGCATCTAGTTGATAAAATAAACATGAAAAAAATGGGACAAAAAATGTTTTGCTTGAAAAACAAAACAAAAAGAAATCACACTGAATAAAGAGCCAAGGAAAACAGAAAAAGAGAAAAGAACAATAGTGGCACAATCCTAAAAGAAGCAACTTCCCGTCCTACTAAAAGAGTAACCAGATCTTCAAATTGTAATTAATTAATAGCTGTACACAGCAAGAAAACATCAGTTTAATGTTCGTTCATTTATGACCACTTCCAGCTGCAGTCAGACCGACTGCACGTCTCCATGCAAACTCTCAGCTGACTCTTGAAACCATTATGTTTGTGCTTTTTTTTTCTTGACTAAGGACACTACAGTAGTAACTTATATTGTAAGTGTAAGTGCTTCCAATTATCTAATCAGTCTCATTTACTCTCTGATTGTTATGATACAGAGTAGGTGTATGTACAGGGAAACAAGGGTCATATAAGTGATTTTGTTCACTCATTTCCCTGCAAAGTTATAGCCATATACTGTACATTGTAATGTTTCATATCTGGCTGTATTATATGATATGAAAAGAGTCAATTTTAAAGCCACAGAACCCCTGTTTGAGCATGAGTACAGACTTAACTTGTGACACAAATTGTTTGTGAAATAGAGGTCAAACTTACGGTTTCTCTTCCGGTGGGAACCCATGCTGGTGGGTGTGGTGCTTGTTTGTTAAGATTCCTGAAAATCAATCACAATGCAATAGAAAACAGCTGCCCAATAACACACACTAACTGGTGAATGTGCATCTGAAGGGTTTCATGTAGTGTGTGTGTGTGTGTGTGTGTGTGTGTGTGTGTGTGTGTGTGTGTGTGTGTTAATGCCAATAGAAATAAACACAGGGCAATTGGCATGTTTGTGTTTAAAAGAAAAAGGAAGTGTATGTGTTGGGTGTTTGAATGGGTGGTGACACTGACACCTGTCATCTCCCACATGTGTGGAAAAATACCTTCCTTCTTCTCAGCAAGGGGTGTGACACACAAACAGACACACATGATCACAGCATGCTGTTGATGGACCAAACCAAAAAAAGGTCACTCTGGGACAATACTCAGAATCACAACTGCTCTGTGTGTCTGTATATATTTCAGTGTGTGTGTGTGTGTGTGTGTGGTAGGTCAGTCAATCAGGAAAGACACCACAAGTTAACAAAGCTTGAGCTGCTTTATTCAATATAGAGCTGTTTTTGCCAAGATCATCATTAAGATGATTTAGCATATTAGTACCCTATTAGGCCATAACAGGGAGCTGTACATGGGGTCTCAACGCTGGCTGGGGTGAGATGACGCACCAGTCAGTGGCATAGACTGCAATAGTAACAGAGATATAAAACAGTATTATCTTATCCTATTGTTTGACATAAACACCCACAAACTTAACTTTGTTCTGGACAAGATGCACCCACCTACGGAACTTCCAATAACCCATCCTTATGCATTTTCCGGCCTTGTGAGTTTGATTTCTGCCACATGAAATAAATATTGATGAATCACTAGAGAGCTAACTGGCCTTAGAACGTGAGCCTCTGTGGAAGCAACAGAATTGAAGTTGTATCAAATAATAATATCAAATAATGTTTGTCATCCAATAAAATCTCCTGATCCTCCTTGAATCCTTATATTGGTGCTGAATGAAAGACACATTGTGAGAGATTGACAGATATTATGTAAGTGTGTGTGTGTGTGTGTGTGTGTGTTCTGAGTCTTCCAGTAACTGCCAGTAATTCATGGAAGCTGCTGCGTCGTTGCCATGAAATCCACAGAAATTACACACAAGCTTGGATACATCTATTGTATACATTCAGCAAACTCACAAGCAAATTACTTCACAGATGCAAGCTTGCACACGTGCATTCATCCACAGCTGTGCAAGTTTCATTTGGGCTTCAGTTTTCCATGAACATACAGCGGGTGTTAGGCTCCCATCTCCTCTCTCAGCACAGAAGACGACATCAGCCAAAACCAACACGCTGGCTGTGTGTGTGTGTGTGTGTGTGTGTGTGTGTGTGTATGTGTGTGTGAGAGAGAGAGAGAGAGAGACCGAGAGAGATGCACTGAGAAAACAGAAAAAGAGCGTGAATGAACAAAATGTGCATATGTGTGTGCACATGTTCACATATACCTTTTTATGTTCACATATGCAATCGTGTGTGTTTGCACTTTCATAAAGATGGCAGCATCTCAAACCCCCACAGATGTAAAACATGACTAATGCAACAGGGGAATCATCTCTTTTGTTCCCCTCATAGTTCTCCCCCTGTCTCCCTGTCTCCCTTCTCTCTGCTGGCTGGATATTGTGCACCAGTAATTACCCTCAGCATGAGATTTATGGAGTGGCTTACTCTAACTGTAATGTTTGTGAAGATTGTGGGGGAGGAAAGGAGGCTTGTGTTTCACAGCATGATTCCACATAACGCTACAATCGACACATCCCTGGTAAAAATCATGTAGACCAAACAATATTAATGCTGATTCTGATTTGAACTTGCACTAGCCAGAATTGGCAGAGATTATAACGAGTAAGAACAGGCTAGATCACCAGTACTGGCCATATGGTTGACTATTTTTTGTTTGATTTAGTCTTTTTTGTCGAGTCAGGTCAAAATCCCAGCTGACACTGAAAATCTCACTGGAGCCAGTTGTTGAGAGTAAATCCTGTTGTATTTTTCATGAAGGAGTGGCTTTGTGGCTTCCTCTAATTTGGCTTGAGATCTGTTTGGGCAGCGTGAGAACATCAGACAGAGACTGAAAGCTTGTGTCTCACACCAAAAGCATGAGCGTTGGCAATTCTGACATAGAAATTAAACAAATGAGGCACAATGTATTAAGTAGTGAGCTTCAGAGGTCCTAGTTGGTGAATTATTTTATGTTTGGACAGAGTCAAGCTAGCTGTTTCCCCCTGCTTCGTCTTTATGCTAAGTTAAAAATCTCCTGGCTGCAGCTTAATAGTCAACAAACAGATAAAATAGTGGTATTGATCTTCTCATCCAGCTTGGCAAGGAAGTGAATAAACTTATTTCTTAAAATTCCTTTAACATAGTCCCACTGTAACTGTGCAGTGTAAGGTGTGTAGGTAAGACTAAACAAAAATGGTAGAAAACATCACTATGTAAAAGTCTGAAGGTAATAACTACCCTAGTCTGGTATCTAACCCCTCTGGGATGTCAAAGAGGTCAAAGACTTTCCGGCACTGGGAATATTGTTAGGAAACTTTAATATATATATTATACATATTCACCTTGACATCAAATAGTAAGACAGTCACACATGGTAAGTTTAATATGGAAATGTTATAGTTTTTTTTACAGTCTATTGCATATTTAGGTGGGTTGGCATGGATGTGTGTTTTTGTTTGTTTGTTGTTTAAAACAATTTTATTGTGTGTGTGTGTGTGTGGTGGGGCTAATAATGCTGTTAGCATCATCCAGTAACAACAGAACACATCATATCCATCAGTGTTTCCAGGCCTCTGTCTTTTGTCTGGTGTAGTGTTGACATTTGTGAACAAATGCAGCTCTGACTCACGCACAGGGCCCAGATAGTAAACAGGGGAGGCCACCAGTGGATCAGTGTTTAGAAGAGCAAGATCTGATCGACCTTGAGCTCTGCGCCGTCTGTTATTGTAGAATCCCTGCACAGCTTTGGCCAAACAGCTTCCTCTGTGTTTATATCCACAACACTCTCACTCACCCTTTCATCACATTTGGTGGCAAAGAAACACTGAATGACTTTGCTATTCTGCTTTGTGTTCATCTTTATTTTTCTTCCTACTTGTAATTCTTTCTTCTCCTCTTTGGTGTGTATTTATTTTAACTGAGACAAAATCCTTTCAGAGGATTAGAATGAAGAAGGCTAGGGTCATGGATGTCTTAGTAGTAGTGATGAGAGGTATTGAAACTTATTTCAAAGAGTGACTGTGATCTTTGGAGGAGGGGGAAAGGGGGAAGAAATGTCAAATCCTGGATTTACGAAGAAAATAAACTATCCACACCCCAGATTTTAGCTGACTGTAGAAGGATTTTCAATCAGAATTTGACAAAAAGTCTGTGGTGACCAGTGTTGGGGAGTAACTAGTTACATGTAACGGCGTTACGTAATTAAATTACAAAATAAATGTAATTGTAATCCGTTACAGTTCCTAAGAAAACTATGTAATTAAATTACAGTTACTAATCAAAATGTTGGTGATACAAAGACATTACATCCAAATATATTCTTTCGGTAAAAGGATTATTCATTCTATTCATTTGTCCCAACAGAAACTCCTTTCAGTACTGGAGATTCAAAAATACCACTGTTCTGATTTGGGGAAATTGTCCACAGAACTGGCATGTTCTTAGATTTAATGCTGTTCTTAGATTTAATGCTCTTTTCGATTCTGCCATTGGCAGCGATGTACTTACTTATAGCACTTGTGATTCATCACAAGCCCTTACAAGTTTGATGAGACATCTTGTTATTTTCGATCATGGTTCTATGTACTTTATGTAAACCTCTTATTTGAAAGTTGCTTTGGATAAAAGTGTCTGCTAAATGTAATGGAATGTAATTTAAGTAAAAAACTGGTACTTCTATGTATTTGTAAATGTTTTAACCACATAATATCCTATCATTCACAAATGTTCATAATTATTTCTAATGATTTGGTATAGTAGTTCATCATTATTAGGTTTTCAAATGATATACAACAGATGTAATTTGATTGTAACTATAAAGTTTTATCATGACTGTATCAGACAAAGGACTTGTCTCTGTACTCGTCCTATTAGATCTTAGTGCCGCATTCGATACTATTGATCATCACATTCTACTACAGAGACTAGAACATTTAATTGGCATTAAAGGCACCGCACTGAGCTGGTTTAAATCTTATTGATCAGATCGATATCAGTTTGTACACGTTAATGATGAATCCTCTATGCACACCAGAGTTAGCCATGGTGTTCCACAAGGTTCTGTGCTCGGACCAATTCTATTCACCTTATATATGCTTC
>JAVQJD010016568.1:0-33020 GCA_036023655.1 Nannoperca australis | reverse complement strand
CCCCCCCCCCCCCCCCCCCCCCCCATCAAACACAACTAAACTGGATTAGTTGCAGTCATTTTTCATTAAAGAAAAAAAATGGATTATGCGGGTTATGTGTTTACCAGTGAACTTGCACAGCAATTGAAATGTCCAGGTTCTTGTTTCTTTTTTTTTAAATGATGAAGACGTGTTACATTTGCTGCATTGTACATATATAAAATGTAAATATATACAGGTCTAACATATGAAACAGACGATGGGATTTCTTTTTTCTTTCTTTGTGCTTGCTTGCTTGCTTTTAATGACCGGGTTTGGGGGAGGGGGGGGGCTCGACCAAAACAAAAGGATTTGCAAGAATAAAAATAAAGTGTCGAGCACATCATGAACCCAGACTCAAGAAAAAGAAAATCTGGCCTATCCTGTACATATTTTATACTGCTTGTGTGCTTTCTGTTTGCCGTCTGTGCGTGGTGCCTCCCGTCCAGTGACTTTACTTTCAAATGTTTCATTTTGTTTGCTGAAAGTAGAAAAAGCCCGCATGTTTAACTTGAGTGCAACGTGTTTTGTACGATAATGTAAGACTTTGCAGAAGTACGTTCATTAGCCTAAAACTGTATACAAAAAAAAAAAAAGGGTGATTCAAAGTCCTCGTGTGTTTATGGTAACATGTTTGTTTGAATAAACTCCAGGAAAAGAGAGGTTTATTTCAAGTATGTTTCAGAAGGAGCCGCGGTGGTCCAAGCCGTCCCCAAAGAAGAGCAGGAGAAATAACGTGGCGAAACATCCGCAGCCTATTGATCCAGTCAGTTTAAAGGATTACCTCAGCAATATGAAGAGTCTTAAGGATTACTGGGACTAGCTTTAACCATGACTACTTTATTTTCCTGTTTGAAGATTATTCCAGTATTATTGCTTTTTTTTTTTGCCTCTTAAATTACATTTCTGAGTTCATACACATCTTATAAACACCCAGACCTTATTATCCACATTTATCGGAAATAACCTCATTGTCTAAAGCCTTATTTAATACGATGGGCTATTTTTTTGGAGAGTATGATAATCACTGTAATGCGCCTGAAATGCGTTTTATTTTTTTAAATATACAAGTTTAAATAGATTTGATTATATTTATGTGATCTTTGCTCTCACACTAATGACACACAAGATTCAATTTGGAGTCACTCGGGCTGAGGTCTGGCTGGCGGACTCGCCTTTCTATGGACCTACCTGGCTCCCACCTTTGAGGAACATACTGTACACGTTGGAGGATTATATAATCCAACCTGCATATTTAACACTAATCACAGGATGGGGGGGAGATAGAATATATTTGAGCTGAAGCCATTTCTTTTTCTCTTGAGCTGCAGAAATACAAACCTCTCAAACAGACTCGAGTGTCTCAAAGTGCGTCAAACACTTTCTCCATCGACAAGTGCAAACCATATGAATTCAATCAATACCATATCTTGTTTGCCGACACCTCCAGAAATCCCCATATCTATATTACTGAGCGCAGCAGTAATGCCTGTGTGCTTTAACTGATAGTGCTTTGTGGAGGGAGGGTGTTGGGATTAGAGGCAACATTTTCATAAACCATCAAGTGTAAAATAAGCTTCTAATGAAAACAGCTTCTGATGAAGAAATATTACATTTAGATCCTAGTGTAACAAATCACAGTAATAAAACGAGTGTCTATATTTTAACGTGCTTTTTTAAAATCCCCCATCCTATTTTTTTATAATGAACAAAAAATTCAGTCGTGCTTCCCTTTCATGCTGCCATCATATTACCACAGTTTATAGTTCTTTAGTTATTTTATTACTACACTCATTTCTCCATTCTACCCATTATTGCTCTATACGTTTGTTAATTAGTTTCGTGACTGTATGGTTCCATTTTGTATTAGATTTCATATTGTACCTATAATATTTAATCATGACCTGAAGTATCTGACACTCAGAAGTGAGTTCATGGTAACTTTATGGTGGCTCTGTAATATTTTATCTTATCAAAAGGGGATTTTGTGTTGACTTTAAAGGTGTCTGTTTGGAAAAACGATCTTCTATAGTGGCTCTATAATATTCTACCATCTATACAGTGTTGTCTGACACTCAAGAGTTTAACTTTATCTTTCGATGTCTGTGTATTGTGTCTACTAAAGTACCAATAATAGTCCTATAATACATATATATTTTACTGTAACCTGAAGCATGTCTGATGCTTGACCTCATGGCTCCGTTTTGGTAATTACCTTCCTTTACTATTTCTATAAGATTTTAACACCGTGGTAAACTATAGGAATATAATAGAAATATTATAGGAACCTGAAGCATGTTTGACACGTTAAAGTCAGTGTTTCGGACCTTTTTTGTGGCTTTTTTGGTAATTGTTCTAATTCCTCTATATTACTACATTATATTTTATATTAATGTGTAGTGTGCGTTTTCTCAAAAGCAAATTTGTTGACCTTGAGGTGCCTTTTTGGAAAATGTCCCCTATAGCGACTAAAATATTCCGGTAATATTTCACAACAACATTAAGTGTCTGACACTCAAAATGAGTTTCTTGGCATCCGGGTGCTTTTATTTGGTGAATTTATCTCCTATAATGGCCCTATAATACTCCTACAACATTTTACTTTAATACTTGGTGAGTGTGACACTTAAAAGCGAGTTTGTTGACCTCCCATAGTGGCTCTATAATATTCCTTTAATAATTATTTTTTATTTTAGTATCTGGCACTCTAAAGGGAGTTGTCTTGACCTTATGGTAATAACAAGCCTATAATATTTGACCTCGACTTGAATGTGTCAGATACTCAAGTGAGTTTGTAAAATTGAAGGTGTACTTTTGCTAAATTAATCTCCTACCGCAGCTCGGATATTTCAGTGTTTGACACTCAGACTTGAGCTTCCTGACATTGAGGTGCTTTGTGAGTCGATCCATCTCATGAAGCAGTTCTATAACATTCCGCTCATGTTCTCTCAGGGCCTCGGACCTGACACTTCGTGCAGAGCGTGGGTGCGTCGAGTTTCTCCCACTCTGTCACAGGGTGACTGAAGCTCTTGTTGGGGTTCACCATTCATAACAAGTCACAACAGCAACGTCAGCAGCGCGCGCAGCGCCAAATTCTTTTCTTGGGCGCGCCCGCGCGCACGGAGGGGGCAGGACGTGCACTCAGGGCGGGCATGCGCACTGGCTGTAATTGCAACTATTCGCTTTGAGTTGGAAATGTTCGACGAAGAGGTGAAAAGCGCAACCGAGGGCTCGGGGTTCATGGTGATCGGTAACAAAAATCAAGCGCGCGTGCGGTTTTAAATGTTACCCATAATGCTCGTTCTCCAGTTATACAGAAAACCGCGCGGCAACGGGCACGCGCCTGAACCTGGAGGGCAAAGTTCAACACGCCGCTTTACAGCCGGTAAATATTTGAACCAGTGTTTCTCTGCTAGGGAAGTCCCCACAACAGAACACGATACATGTACCATGTAACCACGTGAGCCTGTTTACAAGAGGAAAAGTCAGGATTCTCGCATACAAATTAATTAATTTAACACAATGATAACTGACGGCAATATCTTTAACAATAGTTACAGAAAGTTCAGATCTCCCCCACACACACACAGACACAAATACAGAGAGCGTAAGACTTCACTTTGGACTCAAAAATTGGGGGGGGACTGCAGCCAAACTGGGCTCAGCGAGCTCCCTTGACTATCACTGCACATTCAAATCAAGACGGCGTGAAGAAGAAATGATGCCGAGAGACCTTTCTTGGTCGCATAGCTCAAGAAGAACCAGCAAACTTTGGTTTTAAATACATCATAATGTGTCATTTTGTGCTTTTATTTTGAAGACGTATACAACAATAGTGGTTAACCCTAATGGTTGCATAAAGGAGGAGCACCAACCTTCCTTTTCAAATATGTCTTCATTAAGGTGGCGCAGCAATTTGCCACAATTGCATAATTCATCCTGTCAAGTGTTTGACAGGCGTTTCCATGATGTCATTAAAAAGGTAGAAACTATTTGCATGTTACTACAGTTCTGTGACTGACATCTGAATAGCCTGTACAACCCCGCCCATCTGGTGTACCCTAATTAACAAAACAAGTATTGCTAAACCGAGGCCTTCCCTCAGCTATGAACACAATGCTGCTCAGCTTCTGTTCCAGGTCCCTGCAGCAGCTCATCTGATCCTGAAACCTGCACTGCAGCTGCTGCGTCCTATAAACACACCAAGTCCCTGTTTACCTCCAAACCTGTAGTTTATTCAGAAGTACTAGCTAGACTCCATAATATAACAATGCTGACCCTGTAATCAAACAATAGCAGCAGGGGTCTATTAGGACACGGCAGCACCGGCCTTCGTATCTTCTAATGAGTGACGTTTATCTCTCTGGGCTTAGCTGCACCCCCAAAAACAAGACAACCGTCCACATAAAACGTGTGTATGTACTTTACTGCTGACCGTTATCGGCAGCATACTGTAAGTTGTGAGATGGCTACTCCGTCCCAATTAACATCTTGTCTGCTTTTACTATCAGCACAGTTATTTTGTTGCAGTTAATCTATAAAAGACACTCACTGTGATAGATGACTTATTTATAGACCGATTTCAAGTTATTTTCAAGTCTCCGCTGGTTGATTTTGATACCATACTTAAAAAAGTGAGGAAAAATGCATTCAGTCCAAAAACACAAGCGATGTAAAATATAAATGATTAGTAGTAAGTGTTAAACTTTCTGTATGGTCCTTTACAGCTGCACATCTTCGTCCTGGGGCAAAAAAAAAAGTTTTACAAGTACTTGGAGGTTTTTCTGAATCTCAAACATGCAGAAAACAAAACACCTTCACAAGAAAGTGAACCAACAGGCTGAATCCTGAATTGCTGCTCACATTTGATTGCTTTTGGATTACTGTTGCCATGAAACTCCCATCACAAAACAGTAACTCAAGATGTTGCATGTTTTGCTCGTGCTTCTTTCAAACACACTTGGGATTATCGTATCTCCCCTTTTCAGTTTTCACTGAAGGTGGAGGCATCTTCAAAGCACGCAGCATTTAAGTCACTTGTTTGGCTTTCTGTCTCTTGAGCCATTGTGGTGCAAGCTAGCCCGCGGGTCAGCCAAACTGTCATGAGTTATAAACGTACGGCAACTGACTTAAGATTTAACAATTCTGACTTAAATGTTCAAATGCAATAATCTTTTTTCCAAACATAAACGCCTATATATAAATCTGAGAGGGACACTAACATTTTGCATTATACATCAAGTGAGGTAGCACAGTAAGACCACTGCAGCTGAACATTTACAGCTTTCAAGAATCTGACTTCATCGGCATGTGGCCAAAAGTTTGCCCATTCAATTGTTTACTTGTCTGGTACTGTTTCATGTTAAGGGCTAGGCCAGATAAAACCCTTTACCTGTTTCAACATGAGAACCCCCCCCCCGCACAAAGCAGTCTATAAAGAAATGATTTCCCCAGTTTGGTGGGAAATAACGTCCAGCCAGGTCCCATCATCCTGTGGAAGGTCTTCTCAGATGGGTAGAGACTACTCTAACAGCACATTAATGACGTGGGTTCGGAATGAGATGTTCAATCACATATGTCTAATGTTTGGGTGTCCACACACTTTGGTCAGGTTTGGCCATATAGTATCACCTGAAAGGCTTACTGCAAAACGGAGCTGCAGCAATGGAAATTCCCATTTCCACAGTCACAAATTTCACAAAGCTGGGCCTCAAGTCACCCTGGCTGACGTGAACGATCCGTGTCTGCTACATTCTCAGTCAATCTCAAACCGTAGGCTCTCTGAATTTTGCATTTATTATTTTACTTTAAAGACCTCCATCTTGTGTGCAGACAATACAACACCAAGCTCCATTTTAGAAAACTTTTCAGTAGTTTCAGTAGCCAACTCTATTGGCAGACATAGATCCCCAATAGCACAAGACTGCAAAACTTTGATCAAATAAAACTAAGATTTTAATTCAGCATTAATCAAAACCACAAAGCTGGTATTTCAGTGGAATCTCTACTTTTATATTAGGTATGTTATGATGCTTTCAGACAAAACAGAATGACATACATAAGGGATGAGTATGGCCTTTATGACATGCAAAGGGATAAAAGTCTCACCCTACAACCTTGAATGTGAAATGTTGTGTTAAGATATTTAGACATAACTTTCTCATTAACAGTATTTAATTTCAGCATCATTATCATTCGACATCACGTGCTTACCATGTGCTTGCGGAGGTGAGCATTTTGCTACAATAGCACACTTCATCGTGTTAAATTTCATGCTTTGTGCGTATTGTTTGTGCGACGTTTGTGAGTCTGCATTTCTTGCCAGCCGTGGAAGTCAGTGCTACACAAAGTACGAAACAAACCATTGGGTGGGCAAGAGGCACAAACGGGCAAGTTTGCGGCCTGCTGCTTGATACAAAGCTAAGTACCGCTAATAGAATAGCAATATCAAGGCACTGTCTTACCTTTGTGCGTAATCTCCATTGTGGTCCACAGGCAAATGGATTTAATTAGGCTCTCACATATATTTATACTTCCTGGTTCTACCATGTTTGAAGAAAAGTGGGAGGTCTATGTCTGATTTTGATGAAAGGTGTTTTTTTGAAGTTGGTGGTTACATAAACGTTTGGCACTCTAAGCCCTTTCCTAGATTTGTGAACAAAACTGTATAAACTGTAAATATATATGCGGCCAAATTGTCTGTGTATATGTGTGTTCATGGTGAGCTCCCCTGCTATTGGTAGAGTCCACTCCTATTAGTTACATGGAGGATATATAAGGGGTGGTTGCATCAGGTGACTGCACCAGATTCCAGTCCAGTAGGTGGCAGGAATGAAGCTATAGGCTGGTTTGTCAATCGCCAATGAAACCTGAAGAAGAATTTGTGTCAGCATGTACAAGCATTTAAAAGTGGTACGTTCAGCAACCAGGATCTGCTTTATGAAATGTCAGAAAAATGTTTTAGCTCAATTAAGACCTTGTTTTTAAGCCTGACGTATCTTAGTCCTATGTATAGACCGTTGGACTGGTTGACATGTTCCTTCATTACCATGAACACTTGCACTGTAGTTCATTTTGAGTCACTTCCACACTTACAGTCCTGCTGCCAGAAATACAGACTAGAGCTCTAAATGTGTACAAAGTGACCAGCTGTTTTAAGAAATTACTGAGCCTGCTTTAAGAAATGAAAGTCAAATTGTTAGTAGGAACCTTTGGGCTGTGGGCCACAGAGTCGGGAGGCTGGGAAGTGCTGAGACATGTGCTAACACAGTGGTTTTATTTCATGGAATTTGTTCACAATAAAAAATGCTTTTTAATTCCCTAACCAAAGTGCAGTGAAAGTTAGTATGTGGACTTAATTCCTACAGCATGACTGAAAAGTGTTTAAAAGGGGAACTGCACAGTGGATGAGGAAGCTCACAGGAATGATCTGTGTAACTCTCACTGTTTTCAACAAAAAGCCCTTGAACAAGACACCAACACTCTGCTCAGAATCTTCCTGGACAGGATCATCTGCCAAATGTCTCAAACAGCCCAGTGGCCGCTTATTTTACTTCCTTCCTCCTCCAGTATTTCATTGCATTTTCTACATTAACAATATGAACTAAATCTGACGATATGTACAGTATATATCCATGTTCAGCATGCACCCACCCACAGTTACATGTTATCTTTATGGATATATTTTAACTTAATCAGCCTAAAGTCAACCTGATGATTCTAACATGAACTGCTATGACAAGCCAGCATTTATATCGTGTTGCTAAGAGATACACTTTGATTTATGGAGATGAAGATTTATTACAAAATATTGGATCACACAGTCAAAAGAGCATTTGGACAATAACTGCATGCTGTTGAAAGCCAAAGTACAACAGCATGAATTACTATAATTATATGTGTCCTGAGAAAATGATGTAATTACCACCAAGACTCTGTCTCAGTAACACAGTAATTCTGACAAAGCTGACACATGACAGTCATTTTAGGATTACTGACCGTGCTGAGTTGTACTGTAGTGACTTCACAGCCAAGTGTGTGTGTCTGTGCTTCAAGCACACTAAAGAGAGCGACGGGTGGCTGAATAAAGAATGAAGCCTACTGTATAAAGGATCTGGTTCAACATTCTTTATTTATTTTAAAGGAAGGCAGTTAGAGCACAGGTATGCACTGTTATTGTACTTTCATGGGTAGGGATCAAAAGTGTCGCTCTCTTTAAAACACCCACGTGTTGATGTAAGGAATTCTGGGAGATGTAGGAATCACTTACTTACAGACTGGCTGTGACAGGAAGTGGAGATACTAAAAAAGTAATGCAACACCTTTTGGAAAGTACTGCGCATCAAATACTGATGCATACGGTCAAAGTATGTGGACACCGTGAACATTACATCCATTTGTAATTGTTGAACATGTCGTTCAAAACCATGGGTATTTCTGTGCTGTTATCAAAGCCTGCAGCTGAATCTGTGCAGGCCAGTCAAGTTCTTCTACACCAAACTAGGAAAAACATTTAACCATGGACCTGCATGTGTGCGTAGGGATATTGTCATGTTGAAAAAGGAAAGGGACGTCCCTGAAGTGTTGCCACAAAAGTTGGAAGCATTTCATTGTATCCTGTAGCATTTTGATGGCAATGTTTTTCTGTGAGTTGGCCGTTCCACCTCTTCGGTCCAGACAGAATCATCTCATTACTGGATGGATTGCTATGAAAACTTGAACAGACATTAATGGTCCTCAGAGGGCGACCTTCTGACTTTGGTGATCCCCTGACTTCCTTCTTCCCGCAGCACATGAGTTTGACATTTTCGGGGTTGTGTAGTGAAACATCTCGCCAACTATTGGATGGATTTCGGTGGCATTTTGTTGAAATTCTCATATCCCCTTCAGGATGAATTGTAATAACGTCCCTTGAATTTTCATCTAGCTCCATCATCAGGTCAAATCTTTAATTGTGTCTAATACTTTTCATTAAATATTTGCAAAACTAATGACATTCCCATCAGCCTCAGCTGCACTTTGTGTTTAGTGCTAATTCGCAAATGTTAGCATGTTCACACTAGGAGGGTGAACACGGTAAACCGTATACCAATGTAACATCAGCATGTTAGCATTGTGATGTTAGCATTTACCCCAGAGCACTGCTGTGCCTAAGAACAGCCTCACAGAGCTGCTAGCATGGCTGCAGACGCTTAGTGTTGTTTATATAATGTGTATAGACACAAATATTTAGATTGGTACAAAAAACAACAACAAATAGATTTGACATGGCTTCCTTCTGTATAAATGGCAGCTATAAAACTAAATCAGTTCACTTTGCTTATAGTTCTGATAAATTACACCTTGTTGATTTCCAGTAAAAAATGATGTCTAATTTTGGTGGTTTTACATTTTTTAGATGATGTCCCTTTATGGGCTGAGGAAATAATCCTACTTCTTACGTTACATAATCATTTCAAATCCTGTTGGACTTTCTTAAAAAGCCATTGTCACAATGCAAAAAAAGTGTTTTTCGTAGCTCCTGAAAAGTTGATGATTATAATGGATGTCTGTATTAGGGAGCTTCTCTGTTGCTGATACTTTACTTCACTCTGGAATCAGCACGACAACCATTACAGTGATCCCTCATATCCCAGAGAAAATGTGTTTTCCTTTTCACAAAAAAAAGGACCACTGACAACTTGTCTTGTAAATGGAAGAAGACAGCGTGAAACTGCTATTTATCAGCAAAACAGACGAGAACAGTCAGCGATCGTCCAGTGGTTACTGTCGCACCACATGGGAAATCTGCAAACGGGGCGCATTTGATCAAATAACAAATGCCATACAAATGTCTGCAAATGTTAAGCTCCTGGTTGTTTTTTGGCATCAAGTGCACACTGTGATTACTATCAGCGGTGTGTCTGCAGTGGATCCAGCAGCAGACGAGCCCACGTGCTGAACGCTGGCCTGTGCACTCAACCCTGGAGACAACAAAAGCAAACTTAAATAAAGATTGACTTTCTCTGACCTTGTTATCTTTATTTGGCAGTATCATATTGTAACTGCCGGCCCGCCAACCCATCCCCACATGGCCGGGGAGTGAAACTTTTATTCACACACTAGAGGAGAAATATGGGCCGCTATCACGCACAGCAGCTACTTGGAAAAGGCCCAGAAAGCCTCTCTCCTGCTCGTCGTTTCTTCTCTCACACACTGATGAAACTCCCCCACTCCATCTCTCTCTTTCCCCTTCTGTCACTCTCAGGGGCACCAGACATTTATGCTAGGGAGAATTATTATTTTTCCATCTCAAGGTCTACCCAAAAAAAAAAAAAAAGAGAAAAAGGCATCCTCCACCTGGCCCGTCCCACTCATCTATTCTCAGCTGTATTCCTTTCCACTCTTCTCTCTCCACCGCCACCTCTGCAAACTCTTTTCCCCCTCAGCTGCCCTCCCCACTTTCTGTGCCTCTTCTTTCTTCCTGATTCCTTCCCCTGTCTGTCTGTCCCTCTGGTTCTTGTGTGTGTGTGTGTGTGTGTGTGAAGGCTGGACTGCTGGCGGTGCAGAATTAGTAGGTGAAGCTGAAAACGGATTAAGGAGCCAGAATCCAGGGAGTTCACTAATGGTAGTGCTGGCTTGGCTGCCTGCTTCTTCTGTCCATCAGCTGAGGCCAATTATCTGAAGGGGCCACATCTGGCCTGGTCTGGCCCGGCTCGGCCTCGTTGGAACGGCTGTCTGGTCGCCCCCACCCCCCAGCAGACGACAGATGATGGTGGCCTAGCAGAGGCGTACAGGACTGAGACAATTAGTCAATGAATCTATTAGTGAACAACTGTTTTGTATTAGACTGGTTAGCTCTCATCTTGGTCGTTGAGTGATGGGCATTTTTTGTTTTTACTTTTTTATGACATTTTTTAGAAAGAACAATTAATCAGAAACAAAATTGAAAGAATGATAATTAGTTCCTTGCAACCCTAGAACGAAAGCTTGAAATGAAAAGTGAGCGGTTCAGGGCCAGTACGGAGTAAGACAAGTTCGAAGCTCTCGCTCATTTATTAAAGCTGCTTGTGATGAGATCTTTATCTAGCGAGAGAATAGTGCGTCATCCTCTCCTAACGATCCTGTGGATTCAATTGCATCACAGAGCATAATTTCAGATAATTCTATTATTCAGGAGTAGTTTGACATTTTGGAAAATACACGCATTCGCTTTTCCACCCAAGAGTTAGATGAGAAGATCAATGCCGCTCTTGTATCCGTCTGTGAAACATAAGGCTGCAGCCAGCAGCCAAGTTTGAGATGAGTTGTTAGCAGTCCCACCAAAGAGAGATTTCCCCTCTAAACCACTCAGATGGTTTCACTTTGTTTTTCCTTCTTTCATGCTCCATTAATCATCTTTCGACCCCTCAGATGTACCTTCTGACCCTCTGGAGGGGGTCCGACCCCTAGTTTGGGAACCCATAGACTAAACTACCTAACTGTATATACAGTAGGTAAAACTAGCTCCACATTGACCAGCTACATTAGTCTGTATAATAATCTGTGATATATATTTTAGCCAGAGCCCATTTTTCTGCAGAGCTACTTTTACTTTTGATACTTTAACTACACGCTAATAATATTTGTTTACTTCTATTTGAGTAGTAGTAGTAGTATTTCGAATGCAGGACTTTTACTTGTAATGAAGCATATTTAGATTGTTGTATTGGCACTTTACACAAGTAAAAGGATCGGACTTTCTACACGCAGGCTGCAGATGAACATGTTGTCATGCTGTTGTCGTCCAGCCTCGCAGTCGTCTTCCTCGACAGAAAGCAGCTTGAGCGACAGCAGCGTGAGTCAGTGTTGTGCGATTTAATGCACGTCAGATGCTCTAACTTTGGTCAGAACTAGACTGTACAGATGAACCAACAGGCGGCTGACCTTGGCTGCTCAGCATCTAATTGCGGTTTCTTCCAAGCGTGCTCCCAATTGCGACGGAGGCACCTCTGCTCCCTCATACCGCACATACCCAAGGCCTCCTCAGCCTTGCCACTCATGTCATGTACAAAGTTGAGCCCCCCCCCCCCCAAATGTAACTAAATCAAGTTACATCAACTTGGGAGGAGCGCTTTAAGATCAGTCCGAGCACCGACAGGAACGGAGCTAGCTTACTTTTGGCTTGTTCGTACCCGTTTCTTGGACTAGTGTCTGAAGAAAGCAAGATCCAGTTTTACCCAATGATGATTGGATATTTTGGAAATATTCACTTTCTTGTCGAGAGTTCGATGACAGGATCGATACCACAGTGCAGGTCTTGTGCCTAAGTCGGGTTCCCCCTTCACACAGTGTTTCCCTCCTGTTAGAGTGATGTATTCCCGTAGCGCCCCCATCCAGAGAAGAGGTTAAGACTTACTTGTAGAAGACATATCAGGTTGGGGTCAGGTTAAAGAAAAGAGAAACACATGGGAGGGAGGGAAACAGCTGGCTATTTGTTGGACTGGCGCAGTAACTTCCGTTACGTTACTGAGCCAGGCCAAGAAACAGTCCACACTTTCTTAGTTTTACACTTTTTTGGGGGGTACAGGTTAAACAAACTAGATATAACATGTTAATTAGTGAGATTTTTTTTTTTTTTTACACCTTGAGCAACCATAAACCATCCAACAGAGCACTTAAGGCGCTTCAGGCCATATCATTACCTACACAAATCTTGAGGAAAAGAAGAGCAACTTCCCTTCTCCGGGCTCAAAGTACAGAGCTGAGAGAAGACAGAGAAAGAGGCTTTTTGCAACATAGGTTGGCAGCGTGAACATAGTCCTACTGATTTGGCTTTTATTCCACTCTTTTCACAGCAGAGGCCTATGTGACTCATCCCTTACCAAACCGTAAATCAAATAAATCCCCTTCCTACTGACTTTGACCCCTTCCTCAATTTGCTCCTCCCTCCAGGTCCAAAAGGAGAACATGTGGTCCGGTGGAGGACAGACAGGGAGAAGTATCCTCTGGATCGGACAGACTGCTGCAGAGCAATTACACTTCCATGTGTGAAAGTAAACACTGCCGAAAACAAGAAAACCACACGGTGACACACACAATGAAGTTACATCTGCGAGAATCACTTAGTGGTGGAATCCTGGATCGAAACCGCAGAGCAAGGTTTTCCACAAAGCCTTAGAAATGTCATGTTACACAAGAGTCAGTGCAGGGCTATAATATTATAAATCAATTATAGAGACAACACCGTTTCACAAAAAGTGTTATTTTTACAGAAACTTCAAATACAAAATATCCTGCAAACTAAATCAACATCAACATTGAACACCTTTCCCAGATTTCATTAGAGACGGTTGGACCAATAGGAGACAATTCATTCATTTTTTGGGAGAAATCATTCTTTGACCGAGCGGAGTTGTGACTGAAAGCAGGCAAGCAGCGGAAACTGGAAAATGCTCCCTGATTAAAGACACAAACATTACATTGAAAGTGAGATTTTGTCAATAAACTTTGCCATTTTGATGTCCCGTTTTGACAGTCCTCCACAGTCGTGTGTAGTCAGTGTGATCTGGACCTGTGAGGGAGGACACACACACACACACACGCACACACGCACACACGCACACACACACACACACACAGTTTGCAGTCACAAAGCAATAACTTTCAAGGACAATCCAAAAAATAATAATAATAAGACAATTAGTGCTGTAATCAAGTTAAACCCATTTGAGAAAACCCCAAAACAGCAGAGTGCATGTTGTAATTGTCAAATCCAGATGGCAAAGAAGATTATCTGGTTAACTAAAGAAAACCATTAATTCATCTCTCGTTATTTGGTCTTGGAAGGTGAACAGCCTGTGAATCAATATAGGAGAAGTGGATCATGTTAAAGGAATGGATTATTTGTATGTTTTTATATAATTGTTTGTTTTATTTAGGGTTTTTTGCAGTGACTCCAGGCTCCATTGGGATCCCCTGTAACTGCTGACTACAGCTGCTGCTCTCCAAGAACATACATTTCATAGAGCCACTCTTCAAGACTACAGGGGTACTTATGTGTCACACCTCCTGTTGATGTGTAGCCTTGAAATAATAAGCTGACGTTACTTCATGAATATTATATATTCATATATTCTATTATATTTTTTGTTGTTGTTAACGTAAAAGCTAACTCTCATGGGGAGCTAGGTGTTGGATGTATTTTTTTGTCCATCAACGTAGTCCTCCTGCGCAGCGTCTCCAGTCCCAGTTTGGGTTGCCAGATTCAGCAGGTGAGCACAGGTTTTGGTTTGATCTGTGTGACATTACTGTGAAGACTTGAATAGTTGCTCCAGCACACAACTCCCTCTAAAACCACAAATGGCTGCTTTTACATTTTGATTTAGTGCCCTTTGGAGTGGTGTTGGTTCTTTGTTTTTTTACTTTGGATACAACCATGCTCTTTCACCCGTTTCCGGTCTTTAAGCTAAGCTAAGCTAAGCTAACTTCGTCTTGTCTCCTGCTCTGTACTTAACGCTCAAGAGATGAAATTGATATCAATCTTCTTATCTCAGTTTTAGAAAAACAGCAACTGAGCATGTTGCCCATATTTCTTTAAGCCTGGAGTGGCAGATATTATCAGGAGTACTTCAAAGTTTGAGGGGATGTTTTTTGGCTCCACCCGTTCAGATTTGACTCAACCACTGAGGTTCCTCCCTGGAGATCAGCTCTGGCCCATAAAAAAAACCAAGTGTAAACTCACATCTTAACGCCGAGAGCCAGAGCATTAATGAATCTTTAGGTTATATCAGCAGTAGCTCAGTACGCAGCATCTATTCTGTCCAGGCTGCAGCTCAGTCACAGTGGGATTTATGTGTCTGGTGGAAAGTGCTGTGGGGGCCCGGAGACCTGTAGCACCGTTCTACAGCCACTTTAATAAAGAGTGGATTAGGAGCAGCATTCCTGTAAGAGCGGCCCGGTCCACCACACAGTAACTCAGTGGCTACAACCTAATGCTGAGAGATTTTCAGGGACTGGGTTTGTCATATTAACCACTACTTTATTTCTGAGGCAGAGAAAGTGCGAGTGTGTGCGTGAGCGTTGGGGTTGTGGGGGGGTAGTAGACATATTTGCAGAGCTTTTCACAAGAAAAACGATGGGATTACAGTGTGAAGCTACCGCGCTTTTATTATTATTTTTTGTCATTTTGACTAACAGAGTGTGTTTCAGGCTTTGAGCGGAGAGCTCTACAGAACCAGAGAGAAAAGATCTGACTTTATCCAGAGGTTGATTGATCTCGGTGTGTCTGCAATTTGTTATAAACCAACCGTAGCATTGTAAACATGGCAATAATTCAAACACGTAGCAGTGATAACACCGTCTGATTCTACAAGCCGTTATTTCGGTAATGGATACTAAACAAATGCACCACTGTAAGTGACTCCTCAATCACTATTACAAATTGTAATATGGGCCATAATGTAGAGAAAGTTATTACCTTATTATAAACATTGAACCATTCTGGGTGATGGTTCATCTTCTCTGCCTGCAGAGCCACCCGTGACATGAAGCCAAACGCCTGGTCAGGAAGAAACAATCAGCTGTCAATCAAAAACCACAGCACTACTACCATAAAAAAAAGCTGTGTGTGACTTTTTAGTCAAGTCTGCCCTCATAGGTATAAATGGGGTGGACAAAATATTATAAACAACTTTCAATATAATGCAAAACAGCAGCACAGGCTCCAGCTTCCAAAATCACTGTTGAGTTGAATCAGCACTTGTATTAAAGAGTTTAAACATAAACTGAATATTATAACTCTCATAAAGGGAGGATTTACTGCAGGGCAGTTGTTTTAGGCGGCATTAATTCCAGCTAGCTGGACCTAATAAGAATTTATTAGGTTATTTATTAGATGTTATTTTTTACATTTGTCCAGCAAATTATTCATTATTTATTTCCTCATTTCCACTTTTTCCGCAGTCTTATATTTTAGAGTAGTAATTCAAATGTCTAGCTAGGAAGCAAAAACTGCCTCTCACACTGAAACTGCGCCGCACTGCTTGTCAACATAAACACTTCAGCCAACTGCACTCTGATTTCCACAAAATGATACATCTCTGAACCTTACTGAGGGGGTAACACAACCCCCCTATTTAGCATTTACAAGCAGTACATAAAACATTTAATAATTGGTTTATAACACTATCATGTAGTTGCACGCAGCTATAAGGACATTTTTAAGTGATTCATTATCTGTTAATACACCAGTCTGCACAGGAGGAGTAACAAATATATGACTACATTATAATGGGTTATTAACCATTTATTCAATGATTATACACTGCATATAAATGCCAATGAGAACAGACTTAAAGTAAAGGTTGTTTCAAACGACGTGGACAGAGAGATGGAGTTTAAAGTGATTGCGTCAAATCACAGCTGCTGTGGAATACAATTCCATTTTAAAAATGACCAGTGTGGATAGTTGAAATGTCTTATTACAAAGAAAATGTTACACTGGAGAACAACCTGGCCAGTGGCCCACAGATAATTCATTGTAAAAATACATTTAAAAAAAGTCTAAAATGTGTTTTTTATAATTCTGTGAAATAAAAAAAAAACACAAATAAAATCTTCCTGAAAGAGATCTTACAAAATGATAATGCTCCGTCAGAACAAATGCCACTTTAGCCAAACGTCTTGTTTTGTCCGACAAACAGTCCAAAACCAAAAAGATTTGATGATTAAGATGATTAATTGATTATCAAAATAGCTGTCGATTAATTTGATGGCGATCGACTAATTATTATGATTGATTGGCTAATTGTTGCAGCTTTAAAATAAAAGCACAGCATGTTGCGGCGGACACGTAAAGCACACGGAGCAATGCTGCCACAGCGAAGCACAAGATGGCGTCTCTGCGTGTAGAAAACCCTGGTGAAGGCATGCGTGTGCGTACTTCCACGCCCACATCGGGCGCAGACAGCGTGCAGGCACACACTCAGAAAACATACACGCTCTTCATGTTCGGCATGTGGCTCTCTCCAATCACAGGCCATCCAGGGAGTGATTATGGTTCTTCTAATTATCTACAAAGAGGAGAGTGAAATCCCTCGTCATGCCCGCTGTGAAGAGAGAGGTGGTGGTGGTGGTGGGGGGGGGGGGGAAATCAGGTAGACCTATTTCAGAGCAATTTCCCACTGCAATCTCAATTAAGCTCCAAAATACTTCCTCCCTGCCTAATTAAATCAACTGAAACGCCATTGTTTACAGGCCGTGGCTGTGGCCCCGTCCACCACCTGACATGACGAAACAGAATTACTCTCGCAGGAGAAATTGCGTTGAGCCTTTTTAGTGCTTTGTAACCAATTTCTGAGACGTCCTGTTCGGTGCCCGCGCAGCGCGACGTGTGTAACGCGATCGGCAGCTTGATCAAATTGGTTATCAAGGAAACCGTCTCCTGATCAATTTAAGTAATTGGCATATTCCTGCAACTTGACCCCACTGGCACCAATTTGGAGGCCGGGGCGGTCTGCTTTTTCTCAGCTCTCATTGGTTCTAATGGAGATGGTTAAGCAGCCTGTCATGTCAGGTGTTGTCCAAACATGTCCTCTCTCTCTCTCTCTCTCTCTCTCTCTCTCTCTCTCTCTCTCTCTCTCTCTCTCAGGGACGAGCTCAGGCTAATCTGCTGCTCGGGAACATTGAGTGACAGGTAAAAGGATTCTGTATGAACAGTTAAGGGTCCCTGCACATTGTCCTGTTTAAAAAAAATTAAAAAGCCGGGACTTTCACTTTTTTGCATTTCAAGACACTCCCGATTGGCCAAACGTGGGCTGAGAATATGCAGGAAGACAGTTTCTTTTACACTAAAATCTATTATTTATTTTTTTGCCAGCATCACTGTTACCAGATAGGTGATTCTGTGGTGGATCTGCAATCTCTGGGCCGTTCACCTGCACATGCTATTGATGTTTGTGTAGTATAATTAGTACAGTACGCTCCTCTGAAAACGTTACTGTTGGGTCTCCGATGCAACAAGCTAGCTTACCGGTCTTTATGTGAAATGCGACTTGTTTGACATTTCACATAATTAGAATGAAATACATAGTATCACTGTTGATATTTCCACTGTCGTGTGCAGAGGGCACGATATAGACCAATATTATTGGCCACTTTTGGCTTATTTCAGACATATCTGTGTTGCCGTTTATGTTGGCTGATAAGTAACATGCAGTAAAATGCAGAACAGAAATGCCAAAGATATATTTGAGGTCATTTAGAAACATTTTCAACAGTAAATTATCCCGTTCAGTACATGTCTTGGTTGCAATTTAATACCCCAATTTCAGGGATCTTTATGAAAACTGTGTGGTTGAGGTGTTTTGTGCTCATGAGCTGACACACGGTGATCAGAGCTGCTGTTATCTGAAAGACATTAGTATCAGCCTCAAACATCAAGGGTCAGTCGGGTTTCAGATTTGAGGTGAGCAGTCCAAATGTGTGCTGATTATGTCCGGGCTACATGGCTGTAAGAAAATACGGTTGCATTTTACTGGAACAGCTTCATATTTATTCCCGCTGGAGATGAACAGTTTTCAGACTCCTGGCCTTGATCAGCATGTGTGAATGATGGGTGTACTTCCCTCTTTAATACAGGGAGGATCCCTTTTAACACCGCGTGTCTGCCAACTGGGTCACACCACTTTAAAGCAACTTCATCACAATAACACAAGTTGTAGATTCACTCAAATTATGACGGGTCTGCAACTGCAAACATCTGCAGTCACATCTGCACAATGCGTTTCAGCAGATTTCCAAAACTTGGCAGAAGAAGGAACTTCCTAGTCTGGACCAATAATTGTTCACTTCAATTCAGATTTTATTCAAGAAGTATATTTGTCTTCCAAAGCCAGCTCATTGCACGGTGCAGTTCGCCAATGATTGAGAACAAATGCTGTATTAGTATCAAATAAGTCTCTTTTTTTATTTGCATTTTGTGTCAGTTGAATTGACAGTGAACCAACGGAGCGAGCACTCATTACTCAAACTTCAAAGTGCCGCACTGCTTTAATCAAGAGAAGTGTCACACGTTTAGACCTCGCTGGTGTGCAAACGCACCACAGAGCAAAATGTAATTTGGAGGAAAGTGGAATGTGAAACAGAGGACGACAAGTTCGGCCTGTGTGCAACACGAACCCTGAGAAAGGACTTATCCAGTCCCAGGGAAGACGAAGAGAGAAAAAGCAAGGGAAGCAGTAATCTCCCGCTGCAAATCAATTGGAGTTAAATGTAAAATTAAAGAAAACTTGAAATCCTGAAAAGGCCGGAAAAATCGGCCACCTCCCACAGGTGGTGGTGCCTCGGGGCGGTAAGGAGAGTAGCGGGACACAATGCGGGGCGAAGTGGCGGTGCTACGCCGGTCTCACCTGTAGGTCATCTCGACGCCCTCCACTCAGGCCAAACAAGAAAATAAAACCAGCCCTCAACTCCCAGCTGGGGTCTTGTGTCAACAGAGGTCAAGGACTCTCCCTCTCCAAGTGCTTTGTTTACCCCATCAGCGTTGTGTGGGACACATTTCTCCAGCCAACAGGCCAGCCAGCCAGCCAGTCAGCCAGTCAGCCAGCCAGCCAGCCGCTCTCTCCAACTGGCCCAACAAGCTGTAGCTGTCAGAGTCAGATAATTTGACATGACATTACACAGGCCCCCCATCTCAAATAATCAAAAACACCCGACGGCAGGCCCCCGCTGTGCCCCTCTCCCCCCCACGCACCCGCTTTTGAGCAGCCGATTTGGTGCTATTATGGCATGATTGTCATACAACACTGGATGAGACCATTTGACGTCGGCGCAGAGTGGCGTTCTCTCTCTCTCTCTCTCTCGTTGCGGCCGTGGGCTGGAAGACAGGACTCGGTTTCAAACACATGTGTCTGTTATTTACAGATCGGTTTTCCACCGCCGCGCAGTCCAGGGGCTTAGAAACGCCTGCTCTGCCTTGCCAGGACTAAGTGCATGCAGATTGTGCCTACTCCTCACTAGCCTCTGACAGACGCGCACGCGCGCACGGCTGCGAGTACACACGCACACATGCAAACGTCCTCGGCGTGCACGCAAGTATGTGTCGACACACACACACACACACGAAGACGAGCCACTCTCCTCCATTACACACCGCCTTGACTACCCGATGATTACCCATCATCGCCCGCGTCAGTGTCAGCCTCCTGGAAAACCTTCGCTCCTCCGCAGTGAAAGGCAAGAACGCTGAGAACTGCACGGCGGTGGCGGTGGTAGGTGATGATGATGAGGACGACCACACCTCTCATGTCTCACTTCTCTTCTTTCCCCAAACGGCTGTTCGCAGGCTTCCAGCTGGACGGACGAGGCTGCCCACTAAGTCGACATGTAACTCAAAGCAAAATATTGAATAATTACGACACGAAGCTGCCAAGTGCTGCAGTTCTTTCATGTTGCAGAGAGAGAGCGCGAGCTCTGCCGGGCGTCTCAATGTCACACTGGGAAACACTTCGAGAGCTTTAATTTGATACTCTGACAAAAGGTGATGCACGCCGCTCGTTAAGTGACAAATATCCCGTGTAACAAACGTACACGTAATGCTCAAGCGCGACACTAAAGCCGACCCATGCAAACCCCCTCATTAACTGCAGGGTGACAGCAAGGGCTTAAAAAGACAGCGGGGTCGTCAAAAGACAGCAGACGTCAGGGCCGTCTTAGCTTACCCCAGGACTGATAGCCAGATTATCTAACCACCTCCACCCGGGCGCCACACCTCGCGGCTTCCCTCCGGCCATTTCCACAAGACTAGATGAATGCGGGACGCCTCCAGTTCCCAGGGAAAGTTCCATTTCGGAGACAGAGGTGGGAACTGAACACCGGCGAGCCGATTAACCGGCCTCTCGCTCTGCGTACGAGATATGATGCGAGCGCCTGTGTGCGGTGATTATGTATGCGTGCATGTGTGTAAATACAAGTTTAGATAAAGTTTTAAAAGGCTGGTGGATTGATTATTAAAATGTCTTTTGAACATTTTAAACATGTTCATTTTAGATAATATTTTACTTTTGTCAGGGTGGCAAAGCCGCTGAAACGGTTTATTTATGACACGTAAAGCTGTTCTTTGAGGGTTAGCAGCTCACCACACCCACTCCACAGTAAAGAAAGTCTGAGATACTCTGGGAACACACAAAACATTTTAATTGACTAATTTATTGAATATGGGCTGAATATTTCCAACAGTGACAAATCTATCCATTACGTTATTCAATTAATAATTTCATCCATATTCAAAAAGTATTACATTTATAAGAATACTTACAGAATAATATAATAATAAAGAATACAGCTACATAATTCATGTGTCTAACCCTTGTGCATGCACACTGAGTGTGTGAGTGTAAAGCGGCCTGTAACGAGAGGCAGAGGCTTGCAGGAGATTTGGCCCCTGACTTAATATAAAAAGGGGGGGGGGGGATCAGCCTCCGAGAGGGAGCTGTCGAAACACAGCGGCGCTCTCCTTGGTCTCCAAATCAGAAACCAGAAGTCCAGGAGCCGCGTGGACGCTGCGGCTTGTTCCGGTTGCTCGTAATGTGGTTGTAGTCTGAGGTGAACCGCAACTTTGGCGCCATATTCTTTTTTTGTTGCATTATCATTTGTTTGCACACATATCAAGTGCTATGCCTTTTTATTTTATTTTAACAAACAGTAACTTTAACTTTCTAAAATGACCTCTCACTGTATCACGGCATCAGTCTGTGACATTCACGTGCTCATTTTGAGGTTGAAACGGGGCCAACTAACACACCTCCCGGTCCTTCCAACATCAGGAGGCCTGATCGCTGACCCTCTTTAGGCTGATATTCAATATACGTCCTTTCATGCTACAAATGGACATGTACAGAAGTCACTGAAAGGTTAGGAGGAACATAAATGCAGCAATATCGCCCCTACTAAGACAGAGTAAATGCTGCAAATATACGAATTTGACATGGACATGACAAGAAAATACTGCTTAATACACGATTCTAATGTGTTCATTGAAGATGGTTTTGTGCACGAGTGCAACATTTTTTGTTTATACTTTGCTCATTTCTAACTCTTTGGTTGCCACAGTAGATGTATGGCAGCTGTGCCGTTACATACGAGGTTCCCTTACGGCACATTTAAACACCTTTTCGCCAAAGATTTGCACAATCCCAACTAAACAAACTGAGTGAACTCAGTCAGGTAAGTAACCTACAACTTCAGTTTCGTTGTCTATTAACCTGTTGATTCATTGGTCGATTAATCGATCGATCAGTTCAGCTTCTAAAGAGTCAAAAAATTGTGAAAAACACTCGCAATGTCCCGTAATACAAAGTGATGTCTTTAATTTTGATGATATTCAAATTTTTATTATATAAAACTGAGAAAAGCAGCACAAACTCTGAGCTCTTATCCTAAAAACTCAGCTACACTTTGGAAACTGTAATGAGCTCTTCACTAGTGGACATCCTCTACGTTAAAGCAGCTTAGTGCACTGCAGACATTCACCTGGTTAAAGGTCTCTCTTCCATCCCACGTGCATCCTTTGAGTGATTGATCACCGAGCGCACCGCATGAATATCAGCTCACGTGACACAGCAGTTGAGCATGCGCAGCTCGCGTCTCCCACACGAGCTGCATCTTAAGGCTCCCCGTTTCGCTTGTGTCGCATGAATTTCACTTGTGTTTCCACTTCGGCCGCTGAAATGTAAAGCAGATGGCCGACTGTAAACACGCATAACGTAAAGCTTGATGGGTAAACAGTATCAGGGACTGCAACTTGAAAACAAGCACGACTCCAACCAAACTGTCTTGTATTAAAAGACACGCACACACGCGCGCGCAGATGTTTCCACGTATGATTGCAGGGATTCTCACTGACCAGAGCGACTCCGGAGAGAGGATTACGCCTCTCAAACCCCATTAAATATCACCGGGCTTGATGAGGAGAATAACTCTGTTACTTCTCAGACTGCCGCTAACATCGCAGTTTGCCCACACGCCGCAGATAAATGACCGAGCATCACAACACTTTCCACTCGCTGCAATCAAAGACAAATAAACTCAAAAAAAGCACATCCAGCTGTCATCTTCATTCTTCTTTTTTTTTTTGCTGTAGTCATGAGTGGCTGTGTGCCTCGGGTATTCTGCTCCACTGTGGATTTACACACACCTCTACCGCCCCCTAGAGACCACCAGAGGAAGTGTTTCAACTCCCAGAGAGAAGGGATTTGTTATTCTCATTATAAACTCTCGGGGATCTGATTTCCTCAAGCCCATCACTTGCAGATAAGTGGCGAATGGAAATCAGCCAGCATGTCGCTCCTCATCTCCACTCCCCGACGGTAAAAGCCCTCCAAGAAGGAAGGAGCTTGTGCAGTTTGTGCAAATGCACCAGAGAACTGGGGGGTCGGGGGTGGAGAGAGAATAAAAAAGGAGGGTGAGAAAGAAGGACGGAGAGACAGATGGAGAGAAAGTTGCCAACATGTACAACTGGAACAACATGAGCTCATTCCCCAATAACATGGGACACAGGGTGGGAATGAGAGACAGACAAAGACAAAGAGAGACAGAGACGGGGGGAAGGAGGGTGGCAGCGCGGAAGAAACGAAGGGGGAAAAAAGCAGAAAGCAATGCACTTCTACCAGAAGGAAAGACGGGGCTGTTAGTGGTTTGTGACCCAGATGAAATATTTTAACCAATTTGATTGTTTGCGAAAGAAATCATTCTGATCGAAACCCCAATTGCTGCCAACTGGCCGCCTGGCGCGTCTCAGGGTAACGCGGGCTGACGTGTCGGGGTAAGAGGAGAGGCCTTAGAGCCGGGAGGAGCAGGCGGGGGGAGGTCAGCCCTCACCCCCCCCGACTTCAAACGCGGGGAAGTGTAAAAACAGACTATTTCAAGGGCTAAAACAACTAACGACGGGATTAGAGGAAGTCCGCTAAGTGGCCTTGAGATGCTAGCAGTTTGCTTCCCCCAATATACGGGGCCGACGCAAAGTAGCAAGCTGCCTACCAACACTGTGACAAAATACATTTCTATAAAACCTTTAGTGTTTCTTTGACCCCCAGAAGTACTAGAACTGAGATGAAGTGCCACTTAGCTCCCAATAAGAGCGACGGTCACTGGAAACTCATCAAGAAGGTCATTTTATGTTGATGTCATAAACTACACCAGTGTGATAATGGAAAGTATTTGCTGTACTACTACTTGAGGCAGGGTTATTTATTTATTTATTTACACGAGAGGTAGATGTGCTCTCACGACATACTATAAATACATATATCTGTGGGAACACCTGTGTGTGATCGAATATACCAGTCTCAAGGTTCACTCACTAGCTTGTTGTCCCGGAGCTTTCAGTCAGAGGCTTTAACAAGTGGAGATACGTGAAGGTCAGATCACAGCACCTGTTTGTTACACACATGACCTGAGCATCTACTGGTCAAAATGTGTCGAAAGCTGACAGGTCTCACAATTCCCCCCACCGAGTTGCTGCCAAACCAGATTTCATTGTGTTTAACATACAATGACAATAATGCATCTATCTATCTATTGTTTAGGAATGTGCACAGTATGTGGTACGCAGTGATTAACACAGACAATAAGTAGGAATGATGGCTTCTCTCGTAAATAACAACCTTTCAGTAATCATCAGTGCTTTTCTTTGCAGGTGGGAACAAAAAACAGTGAAAGCAGAGAGCAGGATCCTGCCCCCTGCTGCACCTGCAACCAATCAGCATGTAAACACAGATGAATGTAATATGTGTGTTTCCGCTGGTTAGCGAGATGGCCGTGCGTCTGGCGGTCTGCGTCCTGATCCCCACTGAAACAACCCTGATACATACCCCCCCCCCGAAGACCACAGCGAGACTCCCACTAAAACGTTTAAATAAGAGTTTCATCGCGGACTCTGCCGGCTGTCTGGGATTAAAGCATGCACAGACTGAAGCAGATGTCAGCTGCCTGTGTGTGTGTGTGTGTGTGTGTCCTTTCTTTCATGATAAACTGAATAACAAAAATATGCACACCTAACCAGGCGCAGTGTGCAGATACTGTGATCCCGGTGATGAGTCATGAGTGTTAATCTCAATAACTTGAGGTGCAAATTTATTTTCCAAACACTTTCAGCTACTTGACTGACGTTACTTCATGACAGCAGCGACCTCAGGTGTTTTAGTGCTGCCAACATGTCATAACCTCAACACACACACACACACACCTGATTAAAGGTTTTAAAGTGAAGCTCTTTGAAGATGGCATCGCGGTCGTCCACCTCCACCCAGCCTGTGGCCCTGAGCTCCATCACCAGCTGATCCCGGTCTGCAGGGGCGAGCCAGTTGGAGTCTGACGACTGGAGACAAACAGTAAATTTGAAGTCAGAGAAAAAATGCTTTATAAAGTAGCAAACCTGTAGAAAAACTGAAAGGTCATTGTAGCAGGTACCCGGATGCTATTAGTGCCGCAAGATGGCAACCTAGCACCAACAATGAGCACTAACGCAGGAGTAATTAGTAACCAAACAGGCAATGGCCACACAAAAACTAAACGTATTTTCATATTGCTGTTATATTAATATTTAACTGTCTGATTACTGAGCATGAATAATCCACCTTTATATTTTTTTAAAACACACCAACCTCATTTACTAATTCTGAATCAGTTTAATATTGGCTTACTTATTTGCACAATTATTTCACAATAATATGAAATGAACCGTTGTCAAACTTGTTGCAATCCGCTCTTCAATTCGGCACCTTAACAATCCACACGAGTACTTAAAGTTGAAATCTTATCAACGTTATGTCGTTATAATGCTCACACAAGCTCGTGTCATGAAGAGAGCCGAGAAAACGTGCGGGAGGAAAGGGCACGAATGATCACGTGGAGTTGAAATTTTAAATACATTTTTTCTGGTCATTTATATCCATCAAACTATTCACGCTGAATTAAAGAAAAGTTCTTAAACTATTCCAAAAAGGCCACAAATGTTGCTCAGCACGCGTGTCATTTTGCAGGAATCCATGTAGACATTTAATTCAGATCGTTTCGAGTCCGGCGTAGTTTTCACTTGCTATTTAAGACCCTTAAAGTTTCCAGTTCTTGCTCGTCTCACGAGATTACACACAACCCCAGCCTCGTGTGAAGTACGCAGACGAGACGCTGGAGAATGCTAATGCTAAGAGACGGACTGTCACTGCAGCACTCACCATGTTAGCGGTGTTCCCGGAGAGCGGGGGCGGCAGCAGTAGGCGGCTCAGCCTCAGCCTCAGCAGGCGGTGGCAGGGCCGGGAGCTGCCCGTCCTCAGGCTAAACATTAACCCAGACATAACCAGCGCTTTGTCCGCTGTCCACCTCCACCGCTCTCTGCGTGTCCTCTCACACTTTACCATAGCTGTTCACTCGACTGCCTGAGTAAAATCCCACATTTTCCGTGAGAGTCCGGTTGAGCCAAAGTGACATGGATCCTCCAGTCAGTGATCGTTACAAAATTAATCAAAAATGATATTTGAAGTAGCATGTTATTGCATAGAATATGATTAATTTGACAAATAGCATTTATGTCAGCTTAAAAAGGTGGAGGAGCTAAAGTCAGCTGTTTTGCACTTCAGGATTGTGGCTGAAAGGGGACATCTAATAAAAAGCATAGAAGAGAAACTACACAGAAAATAGCAACACAAGCTTATTGCTTTGACCTCTCCACCACAGCCAAAAGCCCTGAAATGTTAACAGCCCCAAATCATAAATCATTACAATCTTTATTATAAATCACAAAAGCTCACATAAATGTATTTTTGCCCATCAAACACCTGGAACGCAAGCAGATTAGCAACTGTTCGTTTGAATTGCAAACTAAAGCGTTCATCAAATAATCCTTTACATCCAGTGACTTGCAGCCTGTGTGTGTGTGTGTGTGTGTGTGTGTGTGTGTTTTCAGTCCTGGTGCTCGTGCTCCTGGCCCGGGATGAGCCAGCGGATGCTCTCTGTGCGCAGGATGGCGTACGTGGTGAATCCTGCGATGAAGAGGACGGAGAAGACCAGCAGCCAGTCGATGCTCTTCACGGGGACGCTGGGAAGGGGGCCGAGGAGGTCTGCGTCCACCACGTTCCTGTCGGGGACGATCTCAAACCCTGGAACATACAGAGCAGTGTTGGAACACGTGTGGTTCACAGATCTTTGTGAGTGCAGTTTACTAAGTCTGCAGGCTGAACACTACTTAAGATGTCACAAGAAAAAAGACTTATTTAAAAAGAAAAGGACATTTAGTTTGTACAGAACAAATCTATTTGATCCTGTTGCAGAAAAAGTGCATCCACCTGGGGGCCCCCAGTCCCAGTCCCAAACCCCAGACCAAAAACCACAGAGTGAAAACATAAAAACAAACTCTTTTATTTTGTAAATCTTCAGATTAATGCCCACTGAATATTGTGGGGGATTCTGAGAAGTCAGGTGTCAGATATTCAGGTGCTGTTGTACTTAAGTCAACCTTCACAAACATGACAAATTCAATAGAGTCATCAATTTAACGGATATCCGATCCAAAAGGGAACTTCCTGCTGTATCTTTATTTATTCAGTTCCCACCCTGCTTCAAATGCAACCAGTAACTTGACTCAATTTTAATTTGAAATGTCTGTTACTGTTAACTAAACCCAAAAGAGTTCATCTGCAAAACACCATCCAAAAGAAAACACAGTCTGTAGATTCTGCAATGTTCCGCTTCCTGAGACGGCCGGGACACGTCAAACTTTTATCAGCACTAAGAAAGGTGACTAAGTCTTGGTCTCGGTCTCGGGTTTGGTCTCGGGTTCGGTCTCGGCCTGCCTTGGTCTCGGCCTCGGCCTGCCTTGGTCTCAGTCTCAGCCTGCCTTGGTCTTGGTCTCGATACATTCTTAACTCGGTCATGTCTTGGTCTCGGTTTAGGTGGTCTTGACTACAACGCTGGTTCCCACAAAATGTTTAGATGTTTTCCAGCAACAGGAGCGAAGCCAGTGCACAGAGGAACGTCTTAACCCCTGTCCCCAAGTACAAGTGGATTTACCTCACTGTCAGAATCATTATAAGCGTGACCACTAACAGGAAGTGGCCGATCAAAACCAAAAACAGGCAGCAAGTGAGCACTACATCCAGAGAAACACGATTCTGGCTGCCTTTAGGGCCGTTTATTTCTGGTTACCCGTCTGGTTAGCGATGAAGGAGGTGAGCGTCTCCAGCGTTCTGTCGGTGTGGTTGAAGCGAGCCATGGGTTTGGCCCCCTGGAACAGCAGGATGTTGGGCACTGCCACGGTCCCAAACCTCGTGGAGAGGCTGGTGGGGGGTGAAGAGACGGAGCGAGACAGTTCAGTTATCAGGTGATCGCCTGAGTTACTGGTCTAATATTCACAACAATCGATCTAAACTAAATATAAACATATAAACATTACGATGTTCAGTTTCGGGTGAGGCTTTTTCCAAAAAGGGAGTTAATTATATATTAATAATCACAGAATCAAACGTTTTAAGCGTAACAAATATTGGATTTTCTTGTTATCTCTGTGTACAGTTAGCTTTGTTTTTATTGTTTGAAAGCAAAGCTAACATTGCTTTATTTTAGGGGCTCACAGGCCAAAAAGGTTGTATATCACTGGTCGAACATAAAGTTGCTTTACGTAACATTAACGCCCAAAAGCACAAACATTAAACTATTTTAGTTTGTATTTTTGCTCACACACATACATACTTTAAAATCCCCCCCCTAATCTAATTAGCTAGTTTACTAGTTGCTTATAAAACTGAGTTGTAGTCACACCAGATAAAGGCTGATGTTACCACAAAGGGGAATAATTACTTAATGCCCCTTTAAAATGGGCTTTCACAGAGGGGAGGGGTGACACACACGCTAATAGCAGAAACCACGACCAGTCACCTGCTGTGCTGCGAGGCATCGAGTGCCAGGAAGTGCATGCTGGGAAAGACTCGGGGCAGGGCGTTGAAGTGAGGTGCCAGGCTGGCTGAGAACTGGCACCAGGCGGTGAAGAACAGCACCACGGAGCACTCTGTGCTGTTAGCATTCAGGAAGTCCATCAGGTCCTGAGAGAGACGAGGAACGACAGACAGAAGTAAGGGGACGGACTTGTACTAAAAACAGACCGACGGTGGGACTCATCAGCGGAGTCACATCGCGTCTCTTATAAAGTCGGGGGCCGGACCTACAGAAGGTTTTAAGGAAAGATTGCAGATCTTTTTCCAGAACGTGTGTCGATTTTCTCTCTCTGTGCATTGCTGTAATTCTTGTTCGCATTTTATTTGCAATTGAATTTGCAAACTCTGGTTTGTTAATATTAATATAGTGCTTGACAGTGGAAACCATTCTGCTAAGGTAGTCCGTGGGCCTAGTCACAAGCCTGTCAGCGCATCAAACACTTACCAACAGGTTTCCATTCAACTGAATGAACAGATAAACCCGAGTGGAACTAAAACCCTAACTGATATATTGCTGTTACCTACAGTCTTGGGTCTAATACAATAAAGCAAAATTAGACTTTTACTCAACAAACACAACTGGATTTCTAATCCTCAAAATACACTCCCAATAATATTATGGATGAACGATAACGGAAATGATAATAATGATGTTAAGTTGTCTTAAATGTAAGAGGAAATTTGGGAAATGGCATTCAGATGTCAACAGTGCTGATGGAACAGAGGGGAGCATCAGTACCTGTGACGTGTTGAGGACCTGCACGGTGAAAATGTCCATTCCCGTGACGTTCCTCTTGTCACAGTTCACCTTGTACGTCTTGGCGGTCTCTGTGGCGTTCTGCTCCTCAGTCGACGTGATGTCCGCATGCACCATGTCAAGAGTGACCTGGTGGTAAACATCCCAGAAGTCAACTTCTTCTACTACTGCACCCGCTATATGAGGAAAATTATACTTAATTTACACAGTTAACATTTCATGCTGGAGATACATTTTTTTCTGCTATCCTGAAATCACCTTTTGACTTCCCCAAAATTAACTTGCTACCTCCTCAAGGCCCCGCACTCACAATGAGAGCAACTGATCTAACACATGTAGTTAAACTGTGTATTTACCAACTAATCATCAATTGCAACATCTGCGACATCTGCTGTCACTGATGGCACTTAATTTGTTTTGGGATTTTTTATAAATCAGGTTGTTGTGTTTGTTATCTGCTTTCTTTTTTCAGTGGTCAGTGTTGGAATCAGTAATTCTTTAGCCATAGATATTCTCAATCCACAAAGTTCATTTTATGGAGACAAGAAACTCCACACAGAGGTTGTTTATCACCACAATAAGCTGTCAAGGATATGGAGTTACAAAGGTTTCCCTGGAGGCAGGTGTTCATACATCACTCTGCTCTTTAAGTTGCAATTTTTCGTGTTATAGTGCTCCTAGTTAGTAACCTGCTGTGATGATTCAGAGCTCTTCTCCTCCAGTGACGCTCCTTTAGCAGCCAGAGCAGGTGAACCACACTGGACACTGTTCTCATCACAAGGTGGGGAGAAGCCTGACTGGAAGTCTTTCACATTTTTGGGGAAGAGGGACTCGATGTCAGATGGATCAATGGGGGCTTCGGACCCCATCACAGCATCTGCGATCTCAGCCGTCTTGAACTGCCTCCTCGGCAGAGAGTCCAGGTCTTCTGACTCCACAAACTTGGGGCTGTTCTCCAAGTCGGACACTGCGTCCTCGGACAGCACGAGCTCCAGTGACTCATCGTTCTCTGAAAAACGTCAATTGTAGACCAAGCTCAGTACGTGAGACATTACACGCATGGCTGTCCTTCCTGTTTTCCTTTGGATGGTGTAAGACACAATGCTAAAGATAAGCTTTTTGGCAGTTTCTCTGAATATAATCTCTTATTTCTATTAACAGCTCTCTTTTTCTTTGCCATAATCAGACAATTACCTCCCATAACTACTTCGAGTGTGTGTGTCTTGGTACTAGTGTTGAATTAAAGGAAGTTTGGGACCTCTAAACCACAACCTGTGTCTCTGATTTGTTCTTTGATTAAAAAAAATTAATTAAGTGAAATGGAATAGCAATTCTGTCTGATTATCAGGATAGAACAGCTAGTATAAAACTAATGGGGTCTAATATAAAGTTCAGCAACAAATCCAACCTTCATGACGGTAACAGTGTTCAGTTTTTGATGCTTAGGGTTTTAACATCATCTAAGTAGTGTTATCTCAAGATAGTTCCCACCCAATAAAATGTTAAAGTAATAACATTGTATTTTATTTATTTGTATTAATTTAATGTAATCTTATTTATTGTGCATCCCTAGCTTTTCACATAAATTATATCAAATTATAATGTGTTTATAAACGTTTGATTAGGGGTGTAATGTTACATCTCAACTTCTCTATTAATTAACAAATATTTCAATGGAAATGGAACTGGTCCAGTTTAACTCAACTGGCACATGTTGACACGAGAAACATTGAAAACTAGAGTCTTGACATTAAATACAATTAGCAGTCAGTATGATAACCAGTTAGCTGTACGTTAACGTTAACGGTCGCAGTGTTTTGCTAGCACAGTTTAGCTAACAACCTGCTGTCAGCTCTCTTACCTTGTGCGGTCACAGATGAAAACCTTGAAATATCCGAATGAAACAACATGAATATCAAAACATACGAGATGTTAAGTTTGTTTAAAATCCCCGACATGTTGTAGCTGGATACAATTATGAACGGTTATCACGGCATGTTGAGAGGAGAGGTGATGGTGTTAAGGTCATAGGAAACAAGGTTTCGAGCCGTGGCGGAAGAAAATAAATGCTACACCTCCGAATTCTTCTTCCGGACATTAAGACGACTTCCGGAAAGACCTGAATTGTCCGTCCCATATGAACTTTATGATGTAAAAAAGTGTGTGTTTTGTTTATTTGTGTTGTTGGTTAAAATACACTATATACAAAAGACACATAGTACTGACCTGATTCAGCCACATTTTGTTGCAGGAGTCGGGACGTTAAAACAAAAGTCACATGTTTTGGTCAGATTTGATAATAACCACAAAATCAACGTTTTTGGATGACAGGATTAGAGCTGTGTCAACATGCAACACTTCTTGAGAATGAACCAGATGTGCCTGTTTATACAAGAACCAAAGTGTCATACAGTTTATTAGTAGTAGTATGATTCGGTTCTCCATTTCAGTGCTGTAGTTATCTGAAAGGTTGACTAACTGAGGTATAAAGACACAGAAGGACTCTGAGGCCACTCCTCTTCCTGGAATGAAGCACAGCTTTATAACCTCACACAGACTTTACTTACTGGTGTAGCTGAGTCATTATGTATTATTATTTTTTTGTTGGTGAACATTCTCAAAAAAGATCTGTTAATGATTTTATGTCGCTAGATTTTGTTTTGAAGATGTCACTATGCGCTTATAGTTCCTAGTTGCCTGTTGTAGCCTGGGGGCTTTATTTAGTAACGCACACCTCAAGTGTAAGCGGCGTAGCTGTAGATTCCCGGGTCATTCTCGGGATAGTTTCCAAACTGGTAAGACGAGTTGCATTGTCCTCCTCTTCATTACTAAGCTAACGCATCTAAAGTTGTGTTTTCTTTAGTTATCTCGCATGTTAATATGGTCGTTATTGCTGACATGTTTTTATGTTGCATTGTTAGTCTTGGTCAGCGTAACGGCCGCTTTTAGTATCATATTCGCCGGAGATTTCCCTCATGTGCATTTTTTGATTTGCCAGGGGGACGAGGGTGATACAACACGGCGCCCCATGCTACTGTTTTAGGTACGTTTATAATATTGATTTGTTGTGATGTTTTTTATGGACTTTTCTTTTATAAAAGGACCAACTGTATCATTTGAGTAACTTGAGAACCTAAGATTTTATACTGCATTTTCCAGACAACGCTAGTGAAATATGGTTCTATTTGTTTAAAAAACGAATTAATTGAAGAGTGTCAAGTTAATTTTATCTGTAATGAGACATTCTCGGGATAGTTTCCAAACTGGGGGCCGAGGGTGATACAACACTGTGTGTATATTAACGG